>JACXGM010040162.1:0-10392 GCA_016801145.1 Umbra pygmaea
AATGGTGCACCTGTAGAAGTTTGTTAAAATCCTGACAGACATGCCAAACTTCTTGAGTCTCCTCAGGAAGTATAGGCGCTTTTGGGCAGTTTTTGTTACCGAGATTGTCTGTCTGGACCATGTGAGGTTGTCGCTGATGAGCACACCGAGGAACTTGAACTCTGAAACTCTCTCGACTTCAGCTCCATCGATGTGTATGAGGGCAGGACCCTCCCTCTGCTGCTTCCTAAAGTCCACTATCATCTCTTTTGTCTTGCTGACGTTGAGAGAGAGGTTGTTGCTCTGGCACCAGGTAGCCATATGCCCTTAAGAGCAACTGTCACGCTCCTATTAAATCATTATTTGACATAGATGTTTGCGCACATTAGTTTTGGTATTTGTTATACGTCGTTTGTTTGTTCCACCGCTTTGTATCCTCCTGACATGCTCCTATTAAATCATTATTTGCTATGGATTACAACATTTGCCTCCTATCTCTCCTAGATCGTGTATGAATAACCCATCAATAACCAAATAAGGAGTCAGCAAAATCCAGAGATGCTACAGGACACAACAGACTATGTACACCTTGAGCACAACCTGTCTCACCAAGAGGTAATACGGGGACCTCAGCCATTGTCGCCAGTTTCTCGAGTTGTGTGACACCTACATCTCGCAACTACATCTCTACAGCTCCTTTTCTTGGGGAGTGATTTACCACCCACAGCCAAGCATGGTGTAGGCTCAGTGATGCTCTCAGGCTGCTTTGCATTCACTGGCACAGGAAACATGCAGCGTGTGAAAGGCATGATGGATTCATTGAAGTATCAGGATATCTTAGGAGAAAACATCATGCAAGCTGAAGGTCGGGCGTCAGTGGAGCTTCAAAACATGACAATGACCCCAAGCATACCTCAGATTCCCCCAAGGCTTGGTTGCAGAATATGTCCTGGAAGATTTCACAGTGGCCATCACAGTCACCTGAATTGAACCCCATAGAAAATCTTTAGTTGGAGTTGAGATTGCGGTTGTAGCACACAGTCCCAAAAATATGACTAACCTGGAGGCCATTGTTCATGGGGAATGGGCTAAGATTCCTAATGAACGCTGCCAGAGGCTGGTGACTGGCTATGCATCTTGTTTGCAGCAGGTTATAACAGCAAAATGGTGCTCTACTAAGCAGGGCCACAGCCAGGAATTTTGGGCCCCATGACAAAAGAATCCAATTTGGCCCCCTCTGTGCAGCTGTTGTCACCATATCGATTTTTTGGGTTAGTCATGGGCCCTTGGAATTGTCCTAACTTTCCCCCCCTATACGGCGCCCCTGCTACTAAGTACTAAAGATGTTTGCCTTGAAAGAGTTGAATCATTTTGAGACTGGAGAAGTCATTATCAGTTGCATTTGCAGTTGAATTTAGGGGAAACCACGTGAAGCAGTTTTTGTGTTGAGCTATTTCAGTTGCTTTTCTTTGATTTGTGTATATCAAACAGCTGACAGTCTGTATATATTGACAAGACATGTAAACCTGATTTGCAATTAATGGGAAAATATATTTTCTTAATATCAATACCAAGCAATATACCATTTTTTTTATTTAATGATAATGATGCATATAAGGGAAATTCTATTTAGAATTCTCAAGGTAATGTGTGAATTCAAATAAATAAACCAAAAAACATTAGCTGTTGAATTACTTCGTTCGTAACCCCACCCACCGGTTTTCTCTGACGAGTGTGAGGTATTGTTTTCCTCTGATATAGACCAGTACGACACACTCTGCAGCGGGCTGGTTATAGATGGGATCACGATTCGTACTGGGATATGTGCGGTATGGCACAGTATACTCCTGTAATGGAAAAGGGACTTTAGGAAACCAGCCAGGTACAAATCTTACCTAGAACAACAATTTCAGAGTTGGGTGCCATTTGATTTTACATATTTTTAGAATCTCAAGAATCGCAACAATCACAATACATTTCGTATCGGCACGAATGTATAATGATAGGGTCGTGAGGTCCCTTGCAATTCCCAGCTCTAAAACACCCATCAACTATAACATCATGACCACCTGCCTAATATTGTGTAGGTTCTTCTTTTGCTGCCAGAACATCAGCCTATACACAACAAACAGCTATGCACTGTGTGTTTTGAAAACCTTTCTATCAGAACCAGCATTATCTGAGCTACAGTAGCTTGTCTGTGAAATTGGACCACACGGGCAAGCCTTCGCTCCCTACGTGCATCATTGAGCCCTGACTGCAAATGACCCTGTTACCAGTTTAATACTTTTACTTTCTTGGACCACTTTTGGACTGGTGACACCCCACAAGAGCTGTAGGTTTGGAGATGCTCTGACCCAGTCATCTAGCAATCACAATTTGGCCCTTGTCAAAGTCACTCAAATCCTTATGCTTGCCCATTTTTTCTGCTTCTTCGACGGGGGGACCTACGCAGTATTAGACAGGTGGTCATAATATTATGGCTGATCGGTGTATATGGTGGATATTTTTGTTTCCAAAAGCTACATAGTGGTGTTCTTCAAAGTGTTTACTAGAAAGCTAGCTCATTTGATTGTGTTCCTGTAAAGGAATTATCAAGAATGACCAACTTTTCCTTGCCTAGCCCAGTGCGCCTTCATGTGGATTCTAAAGCAGTGTTTTCGTCCAAAACATTTCTTTCCAATATACGGTAAAGGTTGTCAGTGGTTGTTTACATTTATTTATTAAACATTAATGACTGATTTAAAATGTGGATATTACATGATGTGGTGTCTGTTGTTGTGTTTTAGGATTTGCAACTTGTCACACAAAATGTCAATGCATTCATTTATAAACCCCCTCCCCCCAAATAACTTATCCTGCATACATTTGTATGAAAATCATTGAATGTCTAGCTGAATTCGTGAAAAGTTTTTTGTGAATGTCAATTTTGAACTTTTGTGAATGTGAATTTTGATATTTGACTCCTCCAAAAGCTAAGAGTGGGCGATAATATCGGGTGGCCAATAATAGGCGGATGTTAACTAACAGGTGAATCTCAATCTTAGGAGGAATATTGGGAAATGTTGGTATATTTTTTCTTGGCCAATGACATTGAAGATGGGAACAAAAGAAAAGCAGTTCTACTAAGTAGCATTGGGGCAGCCACATATAGTTTAATGAGAAGTTTGCTGTGTCCACAGAAGCCAAGTGACAAATCTTACATGGATCTGGTAAAGTTGCTCACAACCCATTATAAAAAAATTGAAAGATGTTATGCAGAGATACAAGTTTAACTCCAAAATTCATAAAACTGAAGAAGGGTTGGTTGAATATATGGCAGAACAAAAGAAAACTGATGGAACACTGTATGTATGGTTTACACTGAATCATATGTTGGGAGATAGGCTGGTGTGTGAGGTAAATGATGACAGAATATAGAGGAGGCTGTTATCTGAATTTGAATTAACATTTGATAAAGTGATAAAAACAGCCAGGCTGTAGAGGTGGCCAATAAGGATGTCAGAGACCTTTAAGGACAAGAGGCAAAGATGCTGGGGCAACAGTGCGGATGTCAAAATACCAAGCTGGCAGCAGGAAAAGCAGGACACAAGCTTCAGCAAGGGGACCAGGGATGCTACAGATGTAAAGGTCAGCATGCTGCCATGGAATGCAGGTTAGCCAGTGAGCTGTGTCACAGCTGTGTTACATATGTAGAGAGCCTGTAGGAGTAAAGCCCTTACCACTAATGTCCAGAAGGGGGCACACAGAACATATAAATCTGGGAGTTCAGGGTAAAGTCGTGGTCAAACGTTTTGAGAATGAAACTCTGTGGAGGGGCAGGTTTCCTAGGTATAGGTAGGTCAGGTGTCCAGGGGAATCAGGCAGGTATCCAGGTGAATCAGGCAGGTATCCAGGTGAATCAGGCAGGTATCCAGGTGAGCACGGTCAGGTATCCGGGTGAGCACGGTCAGGTATCCCAGGGGTTCAGGCTGGTATCCAGAAGTGAGCAGATTACTGTCATGGGAATGTAGTGGTGATAGAGAGACGGAGAACTGGTATTAGTATGAACAAAAAATGTAACCATAGATGCATAGTACTCAAACTAGCTAAAAAACGTAGAACTGAACAAAAGGCACTATTCCCAGATAGGCAATAGGAATGGGGCTCAAGACCTTACGCACTGTGTAGTACAATCAGGGGTGCTGTAAAGGGGGGGTAAAGGATGACGATTCTCGGGGCCCATGACTAAGAGGGGGCCCAGAGAAGCCCCCAATAAATAAGTCTCAGCTGTGTTGGGGGCCCTGTCAAGATTCTTTTCATGGGGCCCAAAATCCTCAGCAGCGCCTCTGAGTACAATAATCCGGCAAAGACTGATCGCTGTCATCTCCCTTATGTAGGTAGAGTATCAGCCCAGGTGTGGCAGAGGAACAGGTGCAGGGAATCTGTGATGATTGTGCTCAGGGATGGGTGCCTTCGTGGGAAATGGGAACTGGTGACAAGAATGGAAAAACAAACACAGAACAGACAAGACACACACACAAGGGAACCAGAAAGGAGGGAACAATACATAAAGGACAGAGAAACCTGCTCAAGAATGCGGAACCATGACAGTCAGGGACCCCAAGAAAGTCCAGCAAGCACCAGGACCGTGTCCTAAAGTTGATTTAGCTGCGGGATCGGAGCACCACAAGTGGTCACAAACAAAACCCCACAAATTCTGACAAACTTCAAGCATTGATCATGCAAGAATGGGCTACTATCATTCAGGATGTGGCCCAGAAGTTAATTTACTCTCAGAACTTTTGACCACAACTGTACAGTAAAGGGAGAGCTTATCTCTTGAGAAGGAAAGTGAAGCAGAAAACCTAAGACAGCGTTTCTCAACGCAGAGCCGTATAGAGTATATAGGGAGTTTGGCCAGCTAGGGAATCGAATGTTCTGAGCTATCTCGCTATGCGATTGGTTCGTGTTTCATGGACTCCATGTTGGATAGCAACAATCTGATTCCCATTGACATAGTGCAGGGAATAGTGGAAAATTTTATAAATAATAAAAACAATTACATAAATCACTGAAAAATGCCCAACGTTTGCCCGTTTGTCTGCAATGAAAGGTTCCCCATGAACCAAAAGGCAAACATTGTGGGAGCTGAATGTGAAAAGAGAACTGGAGGGAAAATGACCACTCATTATTGTGTAAGGTATATGTCAATTTCTCTCTTTTGACTTCTGATAACAAAATTTACATAGGACAAATATAGTAATACCATTGCTCATGTGTACCATGCTGTCCATAAGTTCTAACACTGCTTTTAGAAATCAAATACATTTTATCTGCTTCACCTTGACTACAGTATTGCTTGTGTGCCTGGTGATGTAGTATTGGTTTGAACTTTTTCTCAAATCTGTCTGTGCTTGTATTTTTTTGGCTACGATATGGGAAGGGTATATAGATGTCTGTTTATAATAATAATAATAGCCTAACAATGCAGTACATTACAATGCAGCATTAGTTACAGTTACAATTTTCTCCATCAAGTAAGTTTAACCGGTCCTCTGCAATGGATGAAATATGAAAGGTTGCATCAGGACTCGGGAGACTAAAGAGAAAAAGGTAAACACTGCTCAGAGACTTATTAGGCGACTTGGTCACTCACTACAATGGGCATTTCTTAGAGGCCCATTTACCATATAGAAAATAAATATACACTGGGATATTTCCGTAAGAGCATTGTACATATTGACAAACGTTGATAATCACATGTCTAACACTCTTACTTCCAACAGAGGTCAAGTACAGAACAAGCAACAGAAACAAAAACACTCATGATTAACACGCCAGAGAGAGGAGTGTTAAGGAGGGTGATTTAGGGCGCAGATGGCTCAGTGGGTAGGGAGTCAGACTTGTAGTCAGAAGGTTGCCAGTTCGATTCCCGACTGAGCCAAATGTCGTTGTGTCCTTGGGCAAGACACTTTACCCTAATTGCTCCCAGGTCGTTGCTGTAAATAAGAAAGTGTTCTTAGTCAACTTACCTGGTTAAATAAAGGTTAAATTAAAATTAAAATTAATTTAGTTTACACTCAAAACTTCAGTGCAGGTCCTACCTAGATAACGAGAACTGTAGAGAAGATGACGGTTCCAGTGTCCTGTACTGTCAACTTAGGAGACCAGAGAGTGGTATGTTGACACATTGACCTGGTTTGACACAGGTTTACAACCCGTACTGAGATACCATAGAATCAGCTGGAAATGTTGCCTCAGTAGAGCAGTGTTTTACTTAATACCCCAGCAGGACTACTAGTCCAGTCCTCTTCAATAGAGAGCACTTAGAAAGCAGTGCTGCTCCAGATATGAGTGTGACAAGTTTATTTGAAACTGTGGAGACACAGGAGTTGAGAATGTGCTGAGTGTATCTGAAACCCAGGAGACACAGGAGTTGAGAAGGTCTCAGAGAAGTAAGAAAGCTCCAGCTTACCTGCAGGATTATACTTACTTTAGGAGTGAGTCCCCCAGCCACAGGGTTAGAATGCACTCTGGGACTCACAGAGATGGAGGCAGTCTACACGAAATCCCTAGACTAGGGAAAATGACTAAATATATATAATTCCATCAGTATACTATTAATAATAGAATACTTGTATTATCAGAGTGGAGGGAATGTAGTAACCTTGTTAGTTTATATGTCCAGCAGAGGGAGCTGTGGACTATGTTATGCTACTTAACCAAGGATGAAGCTTGAAGCAGCAGGTGCTCCCCTCTGTGGCTCTAGAGCAGGTGCCCCGTCGTAAGCTAGAGTGTTGGTTTCTGAAATTAAAGAATTGTTATCAGATAATACTAAGATATAAATTCATCAATAGGATGTAATGAGATATTACACAAATTCAACAGCATGGCTAATGTTAGGTTATTACCCAGACAGAACGTACATCTTGCGGATGTCGGCATCAGATCGAAATATCGCATTCCATTTAAACCTTTTAAAGGAGGTCGGCTGTGATAATGAAAGATGGAACTGAATGCGCTCTATTGTGAAACAGCTGGTGGATGTCTCATGTATATGTTGGGCCGATGTTGGCAGGGTGTAAATAAGTGTGCTATCGGTTCCTACAGCAGTCAGAAAAAGTTCTCTGTACTGTAGGTGCAGGTTTTTGCTGTGCCTGAATATACAGCATATGAAAAATACATTGTATATAATAATAATAACACATGGTATTTGTATAGCATTTTTCAAGGACCCAAAGATAATTTACAAAACAGCAAAACAAATAACAAAGAAAAACTAGAAGACAATAGCAAAGAGTAATGCTTGCAGTATACTTAATGCCTGCAGTATATTTAACGCACCCGACCGCGCACGCCAAAGTGACGTCAAAATTACGTAGATTTTGCTGGCATGCGAGGATTTCGAACGCGCGAGCCAAGGGCGCGCACCACTCTTTTTTTTTAGTGCCGCGCAACAAAGCGGAAACGGTAAATGGACAAGTTCGAGGGCAAAGTAAAGGATTCATAATAACACAGTTAGTGGTTCATAATAAAACTGTAAATGGATAATAACAACACAGTTAAGATAATCTTAGCCACTGTTGACATTAACGTCAATGCTGCTGCCAATTCTGCCATCGTTTACCTTTTTCTTCTTCTTCTAGTCTGTGAAAATATCAAAGTCGGTAGCCTCTCCTCAGTTGCGACACCTCTGTTCAGGAGAAGACTGCAACTTGTTTTGCGAGTATTAAGCACGAGTATAAATAGTTACGGCGCTTCCATGACGTCACTTTGGCGCGTGCCAGGTTGTGAAAATCATGATAAATTGCAGAAGGCTTAAATCTAGTGATTGAGACCATATAGTCATTATGAAAATGTTTACTGAGGTAATAAATCAATTATATTATGTCTCTCATTCTCATAGACTATTACAGAAACCTAGCTCTTTTGCAACCACATGTATCACCCCCAGCTGGAATTCAGATAGAATGCAGGTTTTAAGGCACTTCCTCATTTGCGTCAATTTGCCAAACCGGATGCTCACCCTGTGGCTAAAACTTAAATAAAACTTGTTTCGTTCCTTGGAGCATGCGAATGTGTGAATATAAATCTATCTTTACCGTGGTGTTTGACCTCTCGAGACAAGCTTTGAGTTGTCAGGGTTGTGCGTCCCATCACTACTTAAAATAGCTATATTGGCTAGGATAAGTACATATTCAAGGCTATTGCACCACCTGGTGGGGTTTGATGCACTAAATCAGTCAGAGACAAATGAAACTTTTATAGCTGGAAGAGGTCACTGAAATGTATTTGGTCCAATTGTGCTGGTTTTTCATAATTTTTATGAAGGCATGTAAACAATGCTAAATTAAATGTACATACCTTTAACATTCAATTGACATTTTATTTCAGAATTGTACTGATTGTTCATACTTTTTATGAAGGCATGTAAAAAATGCTAAATTGAATATACATATATTTTATATGAAATTGAAATGTTATTTCAGAATGGGTTAGGATCAACTTAGGTTTAATGTTTTAGGTCACAGGTGTAACCGGTTCGACGAGGGCCTCATGCTGTTTTTGGTCTTTACATTACAGGAGCTGTGAGGTCTTCTCCGGTGTGTTCGTTGCAGGTAGAAAGGAGAAATGCAATTTTGTTTGCGTAGAATGCAGCTTCAGGCTAATTATTGGTTCAACTTGGTGGGGAAAAGGGGAGATCACCCAGTTAAGAAGACGATTCAGGCAAGCTGGGAGAGGGAGGTGGCAAGACTTCCTAGTTTTGGGTGGACAGCGGAGGCAGTGGCTCAGGAAATGTGTGTACGTGGCAAGACCTTTTGTCCAGGCGTACTGTGGCCATCAGTCCCGTTTTGGCAATTGGAGGTCCCAAGGATTGATTTGGCGATGCTAGGAATTAAGTCTGAAAACCCTGACTCAGATTTGGTGCGTCTTTTCCAGTGTCATATAAGTAAAAGATATCAGGATCATGTGCTAATCTACTGATTATTCTAAGGATCAGGAAGCAGGTGCTACGGGAGCAGCTTTTGTTGTTCAGGGGTGGAATGCCCAAGCTTGTAAGAGTACTAAAGCTTTCCTAAGTGTGGTCACAGTGGAATTGTATGCAATCTTGATGGCAGTACGATGGACTGAGCAGATTAAGAAAAAAAATATTAATATGTAGTGACTCTGTGTCAGCTTTAAATAGTGTTGGGAAAGGGGCATCGACTTGTCGACAAGATCTTGTGTATGACATACTCCTGACAATTAGGGATGTGAACAGGAGAGGAGTAGCTATACCATTTGTATGGGTCCCAGCTCATGTAGGTATTGCAACAAATGAAAAGGTGGATAAGTTGGCCAAGGAAGCTGCTCAAAAGGACACCATAGATGTTAATATTAATTTATCCAGGGCGGAGGGTAAAAGTATTGTGTGGCAGGAAACAATAAAAAAATGGCAACGGCTCTGGGAGCAGGAAAGGTAAGGGAGGTGTTGTACCCCTGAAAGGGGGAATATGAAAAACATACACATGGAGAAAAGATGTTGTTCGCTTCCAGTCAGTGTATTGAATTAAACATATAACTTATCACTTTTTTTACAAATTCATTTTTCCTTACACAGGGATACACAGTATTTGTAACTAGTTAAAACATTATACAATTCATATTCAATAAATAAAAAAACATGTATGTATAATTCAGTAGACTATATTTGTAAAATGAGAATGCACTGTTTTCTGTACTAACTGCAAAGTCGGCGCCAGAGCAGATCTACTAGAGGGGCATTGGGTCATCAGCGGGGGGGCACTGCCATTTCAGAAATATTTTAATGCATTGGCGACATAGTCCAATACCAGGGTATGTGAGCCAAAATGAGCATTTGAAAATCCTCGCTCACTGAGCAATTGTTGCGCTCCGCTCAACAATTATGAAAAACAACGACACTCCAAATTAACTCCAATAATTTCATAATGTCATATTACAATATTAACAAAGCCCATCCACTGTTTTACCATGTACGTCAATCACTGAAATACTAAAACTAAATCGAGTTGAATTGTTATAACGTTGTTTAATTTAACATGATAGTGTGACTCTGTACATGAAAAAACAAACAGTTAGTACAGAAATCAGTGCAATCTCATTTTACAAATATAGTCTACTGTAGGCCCCATGTATTTTCTATATACATTGTGAAGATAAAAAATGTAGCTAATCATTTAACGAAAATAGGCTTCAGCCTAATGTAATACAAAAAAATTAACAAAATGTTTTAATTGCTTGTTATAACTCGGTCTAACCAGTACCTCGTTTCTTTCTGTTTGCATGTGCACGCAGTATTCCCTATCGTGCTTGCGAGAGATAGGCCTATATCTGTTCATATTCCATAAAGAGTCTTTAGTCGTGGCCACTATATGGGCATTCTGGCCGCTCAAACATCGCTTCGCGCTC
>JACXGM010040163.1:0-10392 GCA_016801145.1 Umbra pygmaea
GGAGCATTCAGGAATGTAGGAGGAGCACTCAGGAATGTAGGAGGAGCATTCAGGAATGTAGGAGGAGCACTCAGGAATGTAGGAGGAGCATTCAGGAATGTAGGAGGAGCACTCAGGAATGTAGGAGGAGCACTCAGGAGGAGCACTCAGAAATGTAGGAGGAGGATTCAGGAATGTAGGAGGAGCACTCAGGAATGTAGGAGGAGCACTCAGGAGGAGCACTCAGGAATGTAGGAGGAGCACTCAGGAATGTAGGAGGAGCACTCAGGAGGAGCCTTAACGAACAGCCATAACGTGAATGTTGTACAGAATTGACTGGCTATATTTTCCTTTGTTTCACCACCAGCATGGTGAGCATCGCTGGGGGTTACTTTTTCCAGTGGACGGAGCAGAAAAGATTCTTGTCATTGTTATATTTTTTTTATTACAGCCATCTCAAAACAGCTGTAGCTTTCTCTAAAATGTAGCAGAGAGGTATGGGGGGAGGCACTAGAGGGGGGGCAGGAGATACGTAGAGACGAGCAAAGGCCATTATACTGTAAAATTACATTGATTTTTCCAAAGCAGAGTCTGGAGGTTACACTACTGCCTTTTTTTTCCAATAAGCTGTTCGTAAGAACATCCATTTTTCTTTTGTTACCTGCATGCAGAGATTGCAAGTGGAGAGGGTGATTGAAAACAAGCAGCTGTTAGCCTCTTGTTATTTAGAGCCACTAAACACCTCAGAGCTGTAATTTAGTTCTACATCCTGACAGTTTGCTCTGGTATGTAAGTCCTAAATTGTGGTTTCTTGGCCCTGGGGCAAATAGTCTTAAGGACTTTAGCTGCACTGAGGGCCATTTCGAATGTAAACACATTTCATCTCTTAAAGTGTCAGAGCTGGTCATGTTGTAATGAGATGAATAGTTCTGTTTACATATTGTAATGGGATCAATGCTTCCTTTGTAATAGGATCAATATTTCAGCTTACCCTATTGTAATGGGATCAATACATTCTTTGTAATAGGATCAATAGTTTTGCTTACCATATTGTAATGGGATCAATAGGTCTGAACACTATGGTTTATTATACATTTTTTACAATTTTCCTCCCTTCCCAATTCCCACTAACCCTGCCTTGTCGGCAGCTCCGCAACTCCTTGGCCAGATCTGTGGGATGACGAGGGGCACGCACAATGTTCATCCAACCGCGTCGTCCAGCCGCAATTCTTTTTCGCACTGCTCATCCAACACAGAAGCCTTAGTCAGATCATGCACGGGATGATTATGATGTTCACCGACTATACTTCCACGATTAAATTTACAGGCGCACAATCTGGACAAAAGAAGTCGTTGGAGAGCAACATGACAGGATAAATAATCTGATTTATCTAACCCAAATCTCGGGAAGCGCTATGCCAATTTGCGCTGTCTCGGGCAGGAGGGCCGGGCAAGGTCAGAGAACCCATAATCAGGCTCGAACCACTGACTGTCATGACGTAGACTGTCCTGCAAAGCCACGTGGACCCCCTGCTTACCCTGTTGTAATGGGATCAATAGTTCTGCTTACCTTATTGTAATAGGATTGATACCTCTGTTCCATTTTTGTAATAGGATCAATAGTTCTGATTACGTAAGTCTAAAAGGATCAATACTTATGATTATGTAAGTTTAATAGGATCAATAGTTCTGTTCTCATAGGATCAATAGAATGTAGTGTAGTGTCTACCGTAGTATATTTAGTGTAATGCAGTGCCGCTGACTGTTGAAGTGTATTGTACTGTAGTTAATGTACTGTGCAGTGAACTTTAGTGCAGTGTGCTGCTGTTTACTTAAGTGTGCTTTAGGAGTATGGATTGTAGTGTACTTTTGTGAAGTTTCCTTAGGGTTTCCAGCCCCTTGATATTCAAATGAGTGTGTCTTTCATCCACCATTTTTTTTGGCCCAGTACAAAAATCATTGTAATAAATGTAGAATTATATGATATTTTTGGGGGGATTCACGTGGCATAGTGGGCTAAGTCGCTGCATTGCATGACAGTGTACTTAATGATAGTCGTGTTCGATCCTGACTATGGGTTCTCTGACTTTCCCCGGGTCTTCTGCACGTGTAGCCATGTGTTCGATCCTGCACGAGGCAGCTCAAAAATTGGTTTAGCTATGCCCGGGATATGGGTTAGATAAATCAGATTATCTATCCTGCCACTTCGTTTTCCAGTGACTCCTTGTTCCGTCACGTAAGTATAGTTGGTGAACATAATAATTCCATTCATGATAAGACTAAAGGCTTCCGTGTAGAATTCATTGTGCGAAAATAATCAGCGGCTGGGCAACATGTGTTTGGATAAACTGTGTGCGCGCAGCTCGTCATCCCACAAATCTCTCCAAGAAATTTCAGAGCTGTCGACAAGGCAGAGAGGGAATTGGGAAAGGAAAAAACATTGGTATGCTGGTAGCCCCTCATTCCCCATGCCTGAATACTTTGAGAAATCTTTGCTCTTTGTGTTATTCAAGGACCAGTACTGCAACAACAAGTAATGTTTGTTACCATTCCATGGTAATGTCAGGTAGGTTGCCGTGGTAATGAATCACTTCTGACAAGTCCTTAGCAGGGTTACTGAGGCAGCAACCGGATAGCCAAATGGATTGCTGCATGTACTGTAGCCTGTTAGCTGGCCTTGTCCAGCCCCTCTTAATGCTCCATTTTATCCACATGGAGGGAGTGAAGAAGAGAGGGCGAGCAAGAGACTTTAAGTTTGCAGGATCAGCAGAAAAACAAATACCCTCTAAATCTTGTCAGTTGTTTCTTTGTTATTTTTTTCTTCAATCCCTCTGTTGTTTACAGAATGAAGTAGAAAGTGTAATAAATAATGTGCTATGGTTGGCATAAATCAATATTGCTTGATGTGTTTGTGCAGCATTTCCATAAGTTATACCTCGTTCTCGCCCAGTCCTCCTCCTGTCCTCTTTCACTGCCCTGGACATGATGCCTTGTCTTGGGCTCTCTTTCCATCATCGCATTTGTTGTTTCGTGGGACTTGAACTCTGAACTTCAGCAAATATCAGCCGGAGGATAGCATACTGTAACGGGGTCCGAGAGTGGGACTCCCGTTCCGTCATGGACTGAGATTGGACTCGTATTATGTGTGTGTGTATATCTATTTCTTTGTGTAAATCATTTTTAGTTATTAGTGCCAGTGCGTGTGTTCTGTAGTTTTGTTTTATGGTCAAATACTGAGTAATGTGGTGTGCTGGGTAGCGCCTTCCTCTCTTTCACCTGGTTCTGGTAGGGACTGATTGCGCCTGAGTAACATATCACATCCAGCTGCTAATATCGGTCCCTATATCAGGCCAGGTGAAGGAAAGGAGGGCGTGGTTCATTATATTAATGTCACTGGTGGATGATGTGAAGACTGTTTAGTGTGTAAAATGCTGTGAGCTGTTTTTGGATTCGGACGGGAACTACTACGTTTTTGTGTCGTGAGAAGTGAGTCGCCTTCGTGCATTTATTCATGCGTTACTGAACTCTTTATTAGGTTAGAGTGTGCGTATTTCCAGGAGGAGTTATTGTATACATATATCTCCTACCCTGACGTTTTGCCAGTCACTCAGTTATTATCAGTAATGAGAGTGTCGACTAGGCTGTACCCTGCAGCATAGATGTATGTGTGCAACCGTATGGCATTGTTCACACGGATCCGTGTCTTAATAAAAGCAGCAACCGCCTTTTCCACCTGCATACCTGTGTCCTGCTCTCTCCACACAACACCCCAATTCGTGACACATACACTGGTGTACTGTGTTTTATTGATGCATTTCTCTACCCTCACCACTTGAATTTTTTTTGGTCCATCCCAGTGGCAACTGGTCCTAACGTGTGTGTGTGTGCGTGTGCGCGTGTGTGCGTGTTGTCCCGGCAGTGGTCTGAGGAGCCGTGTGCCGCTCACCTGACCCAGAGAGAAGGCTACCAAGCCTCGACACAAGGACAGCTCAAGGACCAGCTGTACCAGGAGATTATCACCTACTTTGACAAGGGGAAGGTAAGAATGGGTGAAGAATAGGAGCTAAAATGCTAACCCAGTTAAAACGCTGACCCAAACAGCTATAATGCTAACTCTATGTGTACAATACTTTGACAGGCAAGCTTAGCCATGAATTGAACGTACCTTCATTAACTACCTACTAAAGTATAGGAGACTAAGGACCTGATTACAAGTAGATTATTGTGTGATTGAATAAAAACACACCATCCCTATATGATAAATGGTCTTAGACTATGTGCTATCTACTGTAGCTAGATGGATGTAACGATGTATAGACTCAGATCTAGACATTTTATTACCTGTCTCACATCTTATCTGTGTAATTTACTGGCGGTTTCTGTGTGTTTAGATGTGGGAGGAAGCCATTCTCCTTGGGAAGGAGCTGGCAGAACAGTACGAAAATGAGATGTTTGACTTTGAACAGCTCAGTGCATCCTTGGTAAAAGTGCTCTAACAGGTTTTTGTGTTATTTTCTTGCACTGTGTTCTGTATTTAGAACTGATGAAAGAAGCTTAGATAGGCGTTTCAAAATGGACAGGCCTTGAAATCTGTGTGTGCGTTTCTGTATTTATGCTGTGTGTGCGTGTGTGTGTTTGCGCCTCTGTGTGTATATGTACTGTATGTGTGTGTATGTACTGTATGTGTGTGTGGAGTTTATGTCTTTGCTTCCATACAATATGTGGTTTTATTTATGCAGTTCATTGAGTTTCCTGAAGGTTAACGCTGGCTCCTTCCGTTCCGTCTCTGTAACAGCGGAAACAGGCCCAGTTCTATGAGAACATCGTCAAGGTGATCCGGCCAAAACCAGATTATTTCGCTGTGGGTTACTACGGACTGGGTTTCCCTTCATTTCTCAGGGTACGTAAGAACAGTTACCTGCTTCTGCAGGCATTCACACACACGCACACACAAACACGCACACAAACACGCACACACAAACACGCACACAAACACGCACACACGCATGCACGCAAACACCCCGTAGGTTTGTCAGCGTCTGTTCAGAGTGCACTGAGCTGCAGCACAAACACAGTCAATACATTTCCCAAAGCCGTCGGAGTCCCCTGCCTCATCTCCATGTGTGCCTGTGTGGCTATGTGTGCCAGGTTACTGTAGAGAAGAGAGGATGAGGAGAACTAGAGGATAGGAGGGTAGAAGGCTAGGGGCGGACCTGAAACATGTTTATCAGTTACACTTAGCTCACAGAGAGATGAGTAGTAAAGCTTCTGTGAGAGTAATGTGGAACGAGACAGAGGTTAGGGGACAGAGCCTGTATTTAATTAGAGCTTTGTGAGCTGCGTCTTCACCATCACCCATCCCTTTCGCTGCATTAGCCAGACACTTAAGTCATTATGTCATATCTCTCTATACAGTATTTTCTAGTTGCCCTAGCAACTAGTGGGCGTCTGACATCATGCTACATTCTGACCTTCTACTTTTCTTTCTCATATAGTTCATTTATTCCTACGGTTGACTTTTGATAGTTCTGAGCAGTTCTATATTCACTAAGACAGAATTGGTTCTGTCAATTCAAGTGATTTCATTCTCAAACTGGATATCGATGACTCATTCTTGACATTTTGATTTCAAATAAAATTAGATTTCTTGTTTTGTATTCCACAGAGTTTTATTCATTTGTGTTTAATAATAATTACTAACATTCATAATTTTATCTGAACTGCCCATAGTGTAGACTCCTGTACACTGAATTACTAAATGGATTCACACATCACTGGGTGGCTGTCAAATGCCACTTCAACATTGCTTAGCTTAACCGGCAAACTGTACATTTTCAAGGACAACAACATTAATTACATTTCTTTTCTCTGTAAATTCTATGGACTGGCGCTTATCGGGCGTCAGATGGCTCAGTGGTTAGGGAGTCAGACTTGTAGTCGGAAGTCGCTCTGGATATGATGAATAAAATGTAAATGTTTATTAGTGGTTCTCAAACCTCTCCTAGGGACCCCAGCCATTCCAATATATACTGTATATTAGATGTATCCCAGAGGTAGCACACCTAAATCAAATGTGCTACTAATTACCAATCCCTTGATGCCTTGGTTCCGGTAAAGTATTTCAGGGCTAAAACAAACTGTGAAATTGCCATTGGTTATTTAATTAGAGGACCGTACCGCACATCACGGTACGGATTGTGTTCCCATCTATCCTCAACACGCTGGAGAGCACACCGTACCGATCTTTACCATTGCAATCAAAGTTATTCAACACCCATTGCAAATCCGGTTCATTGTCAAAATGCACAGACTGTCAGCTGTTTGCAATGAACAAATCAAACAAAAACAATTGAAATAGCTGAACATAACGAATGCTTCAAGTGGTTTCCCCAAATTCAACTACAAATGCAACTGATAATGACTTCTCCAGTTTCAAAGATATTCAACCCTTTTATGAGAAGCAGCTTTAGTACTTACAGTAGTATATAGCGCCCTTTTGCTGTTATCACCTGCGCCATTCCTCATGAGCAATGGCCTCCAGTTCTGTAATATTATTGGGTTTGCGTGCTGCAACCACCTTCTTCAAATCCCATCAGAGATTTTCTATGGGGTTTAAGTCAGATGACTGTGATGGCCACTGTAGCAACTTTCAGGATTTTTTCTGCAACCCAGCCTTTGTGGACTTTGAAGTATGATTGAAAACATTGTAGGGCTGCAACTAATGATTATTTGGATAATCAATTAATCTGTCAATTATTTCTTCATGAATCGATGAATCGGATAAATAGACTAACAAGTATACCCATAACTTTATTTTTTTAAATAAATTTTATTTCAAATTGACAATTTTAACACAACAAACCTAAATGTATGCTATAAAACATGTGCAAAGGATATGCTAATTTCTTTAGTGAGGTGCAAAATACGGTATTTCTTACCTTGCTTAGACAGACCTGAGATGTTAAAATAATCGTGTCTACAAAAAATTATAGAAACAGCTTTTACAGAACATAGTTGTAAATAACCTTAGTCCAAAAAATGAGAGGCCTGTTGATTAGTAATTTTTTTGCTTTAAGTATATGACCTGTTTAAGCTTATTTTGACTTATTTACTTTTTTTGATTTAGAATTACTTTTATTTTGAAACAGACTCTGGAGTTTCCACTGTGAGCAACAGTAGTGAAAAAAATGATAAATCACACAGTGAAATGTTTAACAAATGATAATCCCCCAAAGAGGTTCGAGGTTAGCATATGTTGTAATATTTTAATAGTAAAATCTGGTTTGTGTTTAAAAATGGTTTTGCACTGTAACTCTTTCTGTTTGATTACTTAAGCTCTGCCAGGTAGTGTTAATGAGCTTGCTTGATTAACGTTAGATCTACCGCGGCTGCTCTACCACAAGCATTAATTAGCCAGCTAGTTAAATACACTTGTGCAATGTTAAAGTGGATTTGATTTAATAGAACTTTTAAGCTGGATCGCGACCAAACACCGCCTATTTGATAAATAAGAACTACCTGCTGTGGGAGGAACTATTCCTCATTTAAAAACGCATGCAATTATTATGTACTAACTTACTATGCTGTTGAGTCCCCTTCGCTTATCACTCCAACCTGTTGTCTTTTCAAGTGCACCCTCATTACGGTCATGCTCCGGTGCCATGCCATTTATGTTTTACAGAGTTTTTATTTAAAACTTTTTTTTAAAGTGAAGTTCTGCCATAATATCAAAGATTTTGGTCAGACAGTTTAAAATATTTTTCCTTTCTTAAAGTGACGTAGCTCCACCCCACAGCGAGCAACAACACAGACCCAACAAATCGATAATGAAATTTGTTGCCAACTATTTTAATAATCAATTTTTATAGATTTTATTGATTCGTTGTTGCAGCCCTAGATCATTGTCCTGTTGGAAGATCCAATGTCGCTCAACCTTCAGCTTCCTCACAGATGGCATGACCTTTTCTCCTAGGATTTCCTGATACTTCAATGAATCCATCTTACCTTCCACATGCTGCAGGTTTCCTGTGCCAGAGGATGCAAAGCAGCCCTAGAGCATCACAAAGCCACCACCATGCTTGACTGTGGGCAGAGTGTTCTTCTCAGCATATGCAACATTCTTCTTCCAGACACTGCTGATCCATTGTGCTGAAAATTTCTTTTTTTTTCATTGCTCCACTAAACAGTATCCAAAATCCTCTTTGGCTTCTTTATATAATTTTTTGTATATTGGAGCAGACTTTTCTTGTGCTTTTGGGTCAGTAGTGGTGTACGTCTTGGAATTCTGGTATGGAAACCTGCGTTTAGTATGCGCCTTACTGTGCTACCTGAAACCTCAGTACAGTGCACTTTCCATGTGGTCAATGGAAAATGGGGCATAACAGGCAGTTATTATATGTTATAGGTTTTTTTCCTGAAAGAACAGTATACCAGTGTCGAACCCCTGTTGCAGCAGTGCACGTGCCCCGAAGGCAGAGGCTTGGCCCACTGTATCACCCTAGGCTGCGGATCAACAATTTTAATACTTTCTATCCTTCAGAAGTTTTGACACTGTTATAAACGACTTACAGACTTGAAAATACAATACATAATGGTGTGTGTTGATAAACAGGAATGAAACATGTCTATTTTGCTTACTAGTGCTGCAAAAATGTCGAAGACAAGAAATGTTTGTAATTAAAGCAGAAGATTTATGTTTCCCTTCGAGATTTACAACCACTCAGGTTTTGGCCCTTGGGTTACATGGCAGCTCCTGTTATTCAACAGTACCGTTGAATCCCTCAGTTAAAATAATAAAATGTTGTAATTTCATTTGTCTGCTGGCTTTGCCCTCATATTTAACCTCACATTAGTGTTTTACATTTTTATTCAGGACATTCAGTGTAAAACACAAAACAACTTGACAATGTGTTGTGTTAATTCATTTTAATGACAGGTTGGTATGTGCCTCAAAAACACTGCTCTACATGTTCATTTTCCTCTGTATTTCTCCATCATTCCTCTCCCTCCTTTTCTTACTCTCTCTCTCTTTCTGTTTCTATTTTGCTCATCCTAGCCTCTCACCATTCTGATATACACCGATCAGCCATAACATTATAGCCGCCTGCCTAATATTGTGTAGGTCCCACCTTTGCCACCTAAGCAGCAACCCCATACAGAACAAAATGCACTTTGTGTTTTTACACCTTTCTATTAGATTAAACATTAACGTTTTCGGCAATTTCAGCTACATGATGCTCATCTGTTGGATCAGACCACATGGGCCATCCTTCGCTCCCCACGTGCATCAGGGAGCTTTGGCTGCCGATGACCTTGTTGCCGGTTCACCACTTTTCCTTCCTTGGACCACTTTTGATAGGTACTGACCACTGCAGACCGGGAACACCCCACAAGAGCTGCAGTTTTGGAGATGCTCTGACCCAGTCGTCTAGCCATCACAATTTGGCCCTTATCAAAGTCGCTCAAATTCTCACGCTTGCCGATTTTTCCTTCTTCATTTCGTCCTTAAAGTTAATGTGTTAGAAGCAGGAAAACGAGCTGGTGGTCATAATGTTATGGCTGATCAGTGTATATCCTTTTACTAGACTGGTTTTGTTTTCATTATATCTTCCCACCATCTGGTGCATATTGACCGACTTGGAGATGTTGAGTAGATGTTAATTTGATTGTCCTCAGTCAATCAAAGTGCTTTTATTCTCACATTTGTGTTCAGTCACGACTCTGCTCTGGCCAAGTTGCCATGTCAATTTCCATTTAATTGGAAAGTGGTTTGAGACTTTTTACCATCTTAGGTCACTGATGGCACAGTTTGAGGTCATAGCAACTACTTCTTATGAGGAAGCTTGTGTCATTGAGAATGTGGATTGCTGTCTGGCGTACTCAGCATGGTTCTCATTTTCAGATAGTTTTATATTTCCTATGTCAACGCTGTGTGTCTTTCAGGAGAATCTCCTCATTTCTTTCCCCGACACCTTTACAGAATGTCTTACAGAGTGTTTTTAGAACCATATATTTTTAATGGAGCTCTTTATCCGTGTGGGGACAGTTTGATCATTCCACGAAGGCTGTAAAGACATTGTTCACAGGACGTATTGCATTACTCAGCCGTCGCCATTTGTTCACCCTGACCCTTCCACTCTACCTGGGACACAAATCCATTACTGACAGGACAGCTTTGTCTTGCTTTCATCTGTCTGCGGGGGTCTCCAAAATGGCTTCCTATTCACTCTGAGGAATAGCACAACTGTTAAGAACCATGTACACTGTGAGTATAGTTGTTTGGGACACAGAAGAAGGTCTTTGTAGACTGGGAGTCATGTACAGAGGGGCTTTCATTCTCTGCGGTTCCAGAAGAGAGTGCAAGAGAAGGCTCTCTCTGGGTTAGTCTGTCACCTGTCTGTCCTCCTGATGTGG
>JACXGM010040164.1:0-10392 GCA_016801145.1 Umbra pygmaea
GGTGTGAGGATGGTGGATCAGGAAAGACAGGGGAAGGCAACAGGTAGGTCTAACATTAGGTGGAAGTGTAGAGGGAGGCACTTGATACCGACAGTCAGAATTTGGCGTAAACAGAATGAGAACATGGATCCATCATGCCTTGTTACCACTGTGCAGGCTGGTGGTGGTGGTGTAATGGTTTGGGGGATGTTTTCTTGGCACACCTTAGGCCCCTTAGTGCCAATTGGTCATCGTTTAAATGCCACGGCCTACCTGAGTATTGTTTCTGACCATGTCCATCCCTTTATGGCCACCATGTACCCATCCTCTGATGGCTACTTCCAGCAGGATAATGCACCATGTCACAAAGCTTGAATCATTTTAAATTGGTTTCTTGAACATGACAATGAGTTCATTGTACTAAAATGGCCCCCACAGTCACCAGATCTCAACCCACTAGAGCATCTTTGGGATGTGGTGGAACGGGAGCTTTGTGCCCTGGATGTGCATCCCACAAATCTCCATCAACTGCAAGATGCTATCCTATCAATTTGGGCCAACATTTCTAAAGAATGCTTTCAGCAGCACCTTGTTGAATCAATGCCACGTAGAATTAAGGCAGTTCTGAAGGCGAAAGGGGGTCAAACACAGTATTAGTATGGTGTTCCTAATAATCCTTTAGGTGAGTATATGTATATGTATAATATATAATTATGTTAGGCCTACAGTGGCTGATATACTTCAAAATAAACCTTATTATTTAAAGCCCATACATGATGATGTCTGGCACACCTATTTATGGAAACTAGCACTTGTTGCTAACTCTGGCTTGTTTACAGCAAGTAATTTGTCTGTTGATTAATGAGCATTGTCCCTATCAAATAAAAATAAAAATAAAATAAATTTATTTATTTATTTGTTTTTTGGGGGGGCACCAAAATTGTTGCTGCATACCCCTCTGACACTGAGTAGTTGCACCCCTGACGCAAGTGACATTGTGGAGGGTCCCGGGCGCTGTGGCTATTTTAACAACGGGATAACTGACTCCTGCGCCCGACGCAAATCTAAACCAATCAGAGCGTCATCTCACATTCCCTTTAAGAGCAGGCGCGCTTGTTCCATGGCGGATTGCTATTATAACGGAGGATTGCTATTGATTTTTCTTTTTACAATATGTAAATAAAGAAATTTCTTAAGACAAAGCCCTTCTTTCCGATGTTTTGGACTCATTCTCACTGAATCACGAGGTTATGAATGCATGGTAATATTTTTGCAATGTAGTCTAACATTAGACCG
This sequence comes from Umbra pygmaea, assembly GCA_016801145.1. NCBI lineage: Eukaryota > Metazoa > Chordata > Actinopteri > Esociformes > Umbridae > Umbra > Umbra pygmaea. The sequence goes on from JACXGM010040164.1 coordinate 1,276, forward strand.
AGATTACTCTTCTGACAAATAAGCTTTCCTCTCCCTGGTGCATTTCTGGGCATTTAAGTTAAGTGGCGACGGCACATGCATTTCATCAAATCCGGTCTCCAGAGGTCCTCTAATATTTCCTAATTAATGTCATCAATACATCCATTATTCATGGAAATGTTGCGTAAAACACAACAAGCCACAAAGAATGCTGCGACTTTAGTAAGGTACCTGTTCTATCCAAACACCTGACGCGCATTTTCAAAGTGCCAAATGTTTGTTCAATTAGGCTACACTGCATGTTGGTGTGTGTTTTCGATTAAACAGCATTTCGCGCACTTGCTGGCATCATAAAATGTGTCATCATTAACCATGTCTTTAACGGATAGCCGTTGTCCCCTTCACAGCCACCAATCCAAGGGGGGATTCCTCATGGCAAAGTTGCCATAAATGAGTCGTAAGTCGCAAAGACATGGGTGATTTTACTATTAGCATTGCAAATGACTTGTATGTTGATTGAATGGGTTCCCTTGAGGTTGATGTATATCAGTGCAAATAATTCATTCTAAATAATTTGAGTAAATGTGAACACTAGACGTATACTTATTTTTTCACATTTTCGGACACCACAATGACTTCCCTCATGTGGTAATATTTTTCCTTCTAATTACGTATTGCAATAATAAAGAACTGCTGCATTTCTGTAGATGAGAGGAGCAAAGTGTATGCGCGTTGTGCAAACGCTACATTATGGTTAAGCATGCGCCCTTAAAATAGCATATGAATAACACGCCACTGACTTTTAACCAGGTTTTTCCTGGTCAGTGGCGGAATTGGTCAGTGGCGCTAATGGAGGTTGATAACCTAATACACACTGGAACGGGGTCAGTCCTGTCGCAGAATGCCAAAGGGAGAACGTCGGACCACTTCTAAGGCTTGTCTGTGCAGTATGTGTGTAGGAAGCATCCTTGATTGACCCGTTCAGTCTGACTGTTTGATTGCGAGTGGTGGCCCGATGTGAGGCTGATGGAGACCCCCAACTTCTCCATGAACGTCCTCGAGACCCTGGAGGTGAACTGTGGCTCTCGGTCCGAAACGATATCTCCCGGAAGGCCATAGGATTGGAAGACGTGGTGGAAGAGTGCCTCTGCGGTCTGGAGCGCAGTGGGCACCACCTGGTAGAGGAATCAGTTTACATGACTTCGAGAACCGGTCCATTACCACTAGTATAGTAGTGAAGCCATGTGAGGCGGGTAAATTAGTTTGGAAGTCGATCAACAGGTGTGACCACGGCCTTTGTGGTATGGGTAATGGGTGGAGCTTACCATAGGTAAGGTGTCTGGGGCTGGTGTTTTGTGCACAGGAGGAGCAAGAGGAGACGTAGCGCCGGATGTCCGCGGCCATCTGAGGCCACCATACTTCGCCTGGAGTGTTTGCAAGGTGCGGTGATGCTGGTGTGTCCGGTAGTCAATGAGCTGTGGGTCCAAAACAGCAGCCGGTCCCTATAATCAGCCTGAACAAACAAGAGAGCGGGAGGACAGTTAGGAGGAGGGGGGTGTTGTACCTGAGCTGTGGGGATCTCCTCGTCTATGGTCCACTGTATGGGGGCCACAATCGGGGCCGGAGGAATAACGGTTTCCACAGGTCTCTGGTCCTCCTCTATGTCATAGATCCGTGACAGAGCATCCGCCTTTTAGTTCTTTGAGCCAGGCCGATAGGAAATATGGAAATCGAACCTGGTCAGGAACATCTCCCACCGGGCCTGTCTGGGATTTAGCCTCCGTGCTACTTTGAGATACTCAAGGTTTCGGTGATCGGTAAAAACCATGAATCGGTGTTTGGCCTCCTCCAGCCAGTGTTGCCAACGCTTCAACGCCTCAATCACTGCCAGGAGCTCCCTGTCTCCCACATCATAATTCCTCTCCGCTGGTGTCAATTTCCTAGAATGGAAGGCACAGGGGAACAGTTTTGCTGGGCTACCTTGTCTTTGGGAGAGGATGGCTCCGGGACCCACCTCTAACGCATCAACCTCCACCACGAACGGCAGGTCTGCGTTGGGGTGCTTCAGGATCGGGCGGTGGTGAAACAGTCCTTTAACGTCTGAAAAGCCTCCTCCGCTTTCGTTATCCAGAACAGACGTAGAGGTCCTCCCTTCAGCAGGTCTGTAAGAGGTGCTGCCACGGGGCTAAATGATCGGATAAGTGCCTGTAGAAATTAGCAAACCCCAGGAATCTTTGTAGCCTTTCCGTGGCCGGTGTAGGCCATGAGCGCACGGCATCCACCTTGTCCATCTCCATTTCGATGCCTGCATCTGTAATGTGAAAGCCAAGAAAGGACATTGAACGTTGGTGGAAAACACATTTTTCTGCTTTGACGTACAGGCGATGTTGGAGTAATCGTCTCAGGATCTCTTTGACGTTTTGGACATGAACTGGGTATGTAGGGGAGTATATCAGAATGTCTTCAATATATACCATGACACTTTTCCCTATGACGTCATGGAATATGTTGTTAACAAATACGGCATAACCAGGTATTCGTAATGCCCAGATGTTGTACTAAATGCCATCTTCCATTCATCCTCCTCCTTGATACGCACCAGGTTATACGCACTGTGCAAATCAAATTTGGTGAATACTTGAGCCCCATGCATCACCTCCACTGCGGAATGGATAATGGGTAAGGGGTACCTGTATTTCCTGGTGACTTTATTTAATGCCCGGTAGTCGATGCAGGGTCGGAGTCCTCCGTCTTTCTTTTTGACGAAGAAGAAGCTTGAGGACACAAGAGAGGTGGAATGACGGATGTGCCAATAAGCAAGGGATTCAGTGATGTAGGTCTCCATTGAGGCAGTCTCCGCGCAGGACTGTGGGTACACATGACTCCGAGGTAGTGTAGCATCGGGTAATATTTCAATGGCGCAATCACCAGAACGATGAGGAGGTAGACAGGTGGCATTCTTCTTGGAAAAGGCATCCATCATGTCCTGGTTTTCGGGGGGTACGAGAGAACAGGCAGGATGAGAGGAGTCAGGGCTTTCAATAGATATAGTACAAACCCTTGGACCACAACACCTCTCTTTACACTCAGGGGACCATGTCTTCACTAGTCTCTCTCTCCACGAGATGACAGGGTCATGTCTTTAGCCAGGGCATTCCTAGTACAATGGGATGAGTTGGGGATGTGATCACCATGAAACGCAGGCTCTCCACGTGCTGAGTGCCTATAGCTATGACTACAGGTTCTGTGATGTGCGTGACCTTACTGCTCCCTAGCGGTCGACCATCTATGGCCTGCACCGGTATCGGGGTGTCCAATGGCTGTATTGGAATATTGAGGGTCTTGTCCGCTCCCTGGTCCATGAAATTCCCCACAGCTCCGGAGTCAATCAGAGCCGCAATGACACCTGTGGCTGGATGTTTAACTAGCAATACATCAAGCACCATGTTAGGATTAAATGTATACAGACTGGAAATGGTTGTGCCTACCTTAGAGTCGGAAGGTGGTGTCCTCCTCGGTCGGTGCGGGAACCCCTGGATTTTGGGACATTATGCCAGAACGTGCTCCCCTTCTCCGCAGTAGAGACAGAGCCCGAGACGAAGACGACAACTCCGTTCCGTCGGATTAAGCCGAGTGGTGTTCATCTCCATAGCCTCTCCAGCAGGAATCGGAAAAGGAGACATGACTGTACGCCCAGATGGTGCTTTACGAGGGTGCGTAGTAACCGATCCAATCGGATGACCATGGAGATGAGGTGGTCCAGATCCGCGTCATCATCCCTGCACGCCAACTCCATCTTGACCTTGTCGCTAAGACCCTCCCGGAACAAGGTGATGAGGGCGTTCTCGTTCCACCCGCTCAAAGTGGCCACGGTCCGGAATTCAAGGGCATATTCCGCAGTGGTATAACCTCCCTGTTGGATGCGGAGAAGCCATTCTCCATGCTCTCTTCCCTCCGCGGGGTGGTCAAATACCTCCCCGAAACAAGGTGGTGAAAAACCCATAATCTTCGGTCACTTGACTTCCTCGCTCCCAGAGAGCTGTAGCCCACTCCAACGCCTTCCCAGTCAAGACGGAGATCACCGTGGCAATTTTGGAGCGGTTGGGAACCCGAGGACCCACTCGCTGCGTAAAATACAGGCTGAACTGGAGCAGAAAACCCCGACTTGGCCCCCTTAGTAAAATTTGTAAAGTATTGATCACCTACCAACCAGTAAGAATTCCAGCTCTCACAGACCTGTTAGTTTTTCTTTAAGAAGCCCTCCTGTTCTCCACTCATTACCTGTATTAATTGCACCTGTCTGAACTTGTTATCTGTATAAACGACACCTGTCCACACACTCAATCAAACAGACTCTAACCTCTCCACAATGGCCAAGACCAGAGAGCTGTGTAAGGATATCAGGGATAAAATTGTAGACCTATACAAGGCTGGGATGGGTATCAGGACAATAGGCAAGCAGCTTGGTGTGAAGGCAACAACTGTTGGTGCAATTATTAGAAAATGGAAATTGGCTCCATGCAAGAGCTCACCTTGTGGGGCATCAATGATCATGAGGAAGGTTAGGGTTCAGCCCAGAACTACACAGCAGGACCTGGTGTATGAAGAGAGCTGGGATTACAGTCTCAATGAAAACTATTAGTAACACACTATGCCGTCATGGATTTAAATCGAAGAATTGAAGATGGGTCATGGCTGGGTCTCTGTAATTGCAAACAAAGGTTTCTGTACCAAATATTGAGTTCTACTTTTCTGATGTATCAAGTACATTTTATTTGTATAGCACGTTTACAACAGCCACTAGGCTGACCAAAGTGCTTTACAGAAAAATAATACATCTAAAAAAGATAAAATAAATATATAATAAAAAATACCTATATCAAAACACACAGTAACACAAATGAAAGGCAGCCTAAGGACAGGAGTAGCAGGACATAATCAGAATGAAGTAACTGTAAAAAACTGAAGTACAAAAGCAGTGTCAAACGTAGGCTAAAAATAAAAAAGGTAAAATCAGATAGAAATGGAGGTTAGTATGCTAATGAGAACAGGTGGGGTTTTAATAGAGACTTGAAAACAGACAAGGTAGGGGCCGTTCTAATCTCTAGGGGCATGGAGTTCCAGAGTTGCGGGCCTGCTACTGCAAATGCACGCTCCCCTCTACTCTTGAGTCTAACACGAGGGACTACCAGCAAAGCCTGATCAAGAGATCTTAGGCTTCGGGATGGAGTGCAAGGATGGACAAGTTCAGAGATATAGACCGGGGCTAGGTTATGTAGAGATTTAAAAACAAGGAGTAAAATTTAAAACTCTATTCTCTGTCGAATTTGCAGCCAGTGTGAAGATGTGAGAAATGGAGAGATATGATCATATTTCCGACATTTGTGGATGAGTCTGGCCGCAGCGTTTTGGACTAATGGAAGACGGGCGATTTGGTGACTTGATATACATATATATAAAGAATTGCAGTAGTCTAGCCGACACGTAATAAATGCATGAACAGCCATTTCTAGAGATTTTGGAGTAAGAAAGCCTCTAATTTCAGACAGTATTTGAAGTTGGTAGAAACTAGCGCTGATTACAGATGAAATGTGTTAATCAAATTTTAGAGATTGGTCGACAAGTACGCCCAGGTTCCTCACTCTAGTGGATTTAAAAGCTGATAAGCTCTCTAGCTCAGGATTTAGGTCCTGAGAATTTTCATTTGGGCCAAAAACAATAACCTCAGTCTTCTCTTTGTTAAGAAAGAGGAAATTTTGGGCTAACCATGCTTTGACCGCTTCTAGCAGAAGAGAGTTTAGCGCTGCAGGGTTGTTTTTCTTAATATGGATGTAAATTTGGGTGTCATCCACATAAAAATGAAAATAATCCATGTTTCCTTAGGATGGAGCCCAGAGGTAGCATCAAATACTTATGTCATGCAATAAAATGCAAATTCATTATTTAGAAATCATACAATGTGATTTTCTGGATTTTTGTTTTGGATTCCGTCTCTCACAGTTGAAGTGTACATATAATAAATAAACAGACCTCTACATGCTTTGTAAGTCGGAAAACCTGCAAAATCGGCAGTGTATCAAATACTTGTTCTCCCCACTGTATCAGGGCATTTGGGTGATTTCTGTTATCCGTATGGTTTACAAAAGAGCCAAACAACTCTTTGATAGTAAATGTCTTCATATGATCACTATCCTTACATTATATTCTGATTATTTGCATGAACAGTGATATTGTCAAAATCAATGCAGAAATTTCACAATTTCTGACAGGGTATGCAAACTTAGGTGCCCAACTGTATGTAGGCTTGCTATTTAACTAATGCTCTGAATGGAGTCAAAGGGTAGAAAATGCACAGTTAAAATTTGACAGGCCAGGAACACAAGTAAGGACATGCACAGAGATTTGGGAAATTGCAGTTATTGAATTATCAATTTAACAGTAGAAGGAGTTTTGATCTGGCTAGAATATTCCTAAAAGTCTTTGGGGCAGATAGTCAGTTACTGAGTCATGAAGAAATGGCCATGTTAGCCAAACAGCATGTGGAAGCTCTGAATGTTCAGTGGCAGCTCCAAGCTAAACCAGCTACTACATCCCCTTGTGATGAAATCATGAAGTCTTTGAGGTGTCCAGACAAGCCTTCAAAGTTGCACATTGCTGCTTCATACAGATATACAAAATGAAAGGACCAGCTGTGTATATTGCATTGATTGAGAACCCATTCATCTTTTTTCACATGTACTGTATGTGTGTGTTTAAATGTTGTGTATTCTGGCCACTACCAGCAGTATCCCACTAAGTATTACTTGCAACCTGTCTAAAATTAATAAGCAATGAAAGTTTATTCTTATGTAAATTAATAGCTCTTTCATTCTCTCTCTTTCTGTTTCCCATCCTCCCTCATTCGGATCGGTCTGTGTCTCTGTTTTCACCTGGTGATGTCCTCAAAAGGTAAGAGCCTCTCTGCGTGAACATGAGTTTTCACTACAGGTTATCTGGCGGCATATCACAATGCTGATATTGGGAGTCAGACTCCTGTCACTGTGTTTGGGAACACAGAAATACTATCAGTCAATCAGACTTCTATGAATTGGAGTGTGGTTCCATCTACACAGAGCCATCTCCCGGCAGGTTGGACCTGCGTTTTTAAATGAAATGCCCACATGCCCACTCAATCTGGTGCTCATATTCATCCTGTCTGTCATCAACACAGTATTTGTCGATGTAGGTTGCACGCAGGGTGGCTGACAGGCTGTTCCAGGCTTGCTGTGATCTATAATGGAACTGGTGTGCAACACTGTGTATTGGTGTGTGTGTGTGTGTATTTATCTGCTCTATTGGCATCACACCAGATGGTTGAAAAAAATGTATGGTGTCCAGGTGGTGACATACAGCTCTGGAAAGAATTAAGAGACCGGTGAAAAAAAAAGAGTTCTCTGGCTTACCATTTTTCCTCCCTTGCCAATTCCCCCTCTAATTCTGCCTTGTCGGCAGCTCTGCAACTCCTACAGACCTGAGGGATGACAAGAGGCGCACACATGGTTCATCCAACCACATGTTGACCAAGTCGCCGATTCTTATCGCGCTGTTCACCCAATACGGAAGCCTTTTGTCGGATAATGCACGGGATGAATACGTTCACCGACTATGCTGTCACAATTCAATTTACAGGCGCCTGATCTGAACACAAGGAGTTGCTGGAGAGCAACGTGGCAAGATAGATAATCAAATTTATATAACCCGAATCACACGCAGCGGCCAATTGGCGCTGCCTCATGCAGAAGGCCCGGGGAAGGTCAGAGAACCCATGGTCAGGCTCGAACCCATGACCAACGTGACTTAGACTTCCCTGCAATGCATAGACTTAGCCCACTATGCCATGCGGACCCCCATTTCTCCCAAATTATTTGCATAAAATGACATCTGGTCAAAAAACAAAAAAGATGCTGTGTTTTCAGAACTCGATTAAGACAAAGAAAATAAGTTCATATTTATTTTTAAACAACATAATATATATTCACCGATACCACTTTTTCATTGCCGATATCGATTCCGAGTATATAAGGCAAAGAAAATACAGTATGTTCATATTGATTTTTAAACAACACAATTAGGGATGCACCACTACCACTTTTTCATTGCTGATACTGATTCCGATGAGGATCTTCTGCTGACACGAGTGCCAATTCGATACAGGCGTTTTAATGCTTCACAATGTAAAACTTGCATCCACACACTGCAATTCCAGACATAGTGGAGACATGGGACACGTCTGAACTTAAAACCTCTATAGTTGTAAGGGGTATGTGTAGGAAGGAGGCAGAATGCAGGATCTTCCACGTTATTCACTTTATTGTAGCCGGTGAAAACAAATAAACATTAGTTAGTTGGCGACTTAACAGCACGGGCGACAGTAATGCCCAAAATAATAAACCTCTTTGCCTAACAAGGAGGCAATTGCTCACAGTACACTAAGGTAGTACGACACAAAGAGTAAGAGTTGAGTGTACATAGATTTAATCCTTTTAAGGATAAATACTCACAGTACACTAACATAGTACAACACAAAGAGTAAGATTTGAGTTTACATAGATTTAATTCTCACAGTACACTAACGTATTACGACACAAAGAGTAAGAGTTGAGTTTACATAGATTTAATTCTCACAGTACACTAACGTATTACGACACAAAGAGTAAGAGTTGAGTTTGCATAGATTTAATCCTCACAGTACACTAACGTATTACGACACAAAGAGTAAGAGTTGAGTTTACATAGATTTAATCCTTTTCAGAATAAATACTCACAGTACACTAACGTAGTACGACACAAAGAGTAAGAGTTGAGTTTACATAGATTTAATCCTTTTTAGGATAAATACTCACAGTACACTAACATAGTACAACACAAAGAGTAAGAGTTGAGTTTACATAGATTTAATACTCACAGTACACTAACGTATTACGACACAAAGAGTAAGAGTTGAGTTTACATAGATTTAATCCTTTTCAGGATAAATACTCACAGTACACTAAGGTAGTACTACACAAAGAGTAAGAGTTGAGTTTACATAGATTTAATCCTTTTTAGGATAAATACTCACAGTACACTAAGGTAGTACACCATGGAAAAGCAAAGTAT
>JACXGM010040165.1:0-10391 GCA_016801145.1 Umbra pygmaea
ACACAATGTCCCACTGAAGTCATCCATTCTACACAACATCTCACTAAAGTCATCCATTCTAAACAATGTCCCACTGAAGTCATCCATTCTACACAACATCCCACTGAAGTCATTCATTCTACACAACATCCCACTGAAGTCATCCATTCTAAACAACGTCCCACTGAAGTCTTCCATTCCACACAATGTCCCACTGAAGTCATCCATTCTACACAACATCCCACTGAAGTCATCCATTCCACACAACGTCCCACTGAAGTCATCCATTCCACACAATGTCCCACTGAAGTCATCCATTCTACACAACATCCCACTGAAGTCATCCATTCCACACTACCTCCCACTGAAGTCATCCTTTCTACACTACGTCCCTCTAAATCAGTGTTTTTCAACCCTCTCCTCGGGGCACACCAGGCGTTCCACAGTTTACCTGTAGCCACTGGTCACTATATTCATTAATCAAGTGCTTGATAATTAGCAGATGAGTTGAATCAGGTGTGCTAGCACAGACATAGATCAAATACATGGAGCGGCTGGTGTTCCCAGAGGAGAGGGTTGGAAAACACTGCTCTAGATGACTCCACGTGTTCTGAACTCTTGAAATGTGACATCTGGTAAAGTCAGATAAGAGTTACCTCAGGAACTTAGAGGCTTTCCGAACCATGTAGGTAGTTAACTGTAAAATACTGGTCTCCTTCTGGCCCAATATCCTGCTGAAATTAGTCACATTCTAACTAGTGAAATTGAATGCATTGGGAATAACACTGTGTACATGTATGTGTGTACATGTCTATATTAACATGTGGGAACCTTTAGTTACAAAAGAATATGTGTTTGTGTGGGTGGGTGGGTGTGTGTGCATGCGTGTAATGGTTTGAAAGTAAAACTAGCGAGGACATTTTGGGGAAGTGAGGATCTTTTATCCAATCCTCACAGAAACTATACATTTTTAAAGGCTTGGTGTTAGGTTTAGGTTTAAGGGTCAAGTTATATTTAGAAATACATTTTAAGTTATTGATGTTAGGGATAGAGTTAGATTACACCTATTCAGGGTTAGTGGCTAGGATGTAGGGGACGTAGTTTTAAGGGTGCTACATTTTCAGTCCTCCTTTTAATAGGCATTCTTGTGTGTGTGTGTGTGTGTGTGTGTGTGTGTGTGTGTGTGTGTGTGTGTGTGTGTGTGTGTGTGTGTGTGTGTGTGTGTGTGTGTCTGTAGAGATACATCAAAGGACCTCTGGATTAGTCATCAGTGTTAAAGGGATGTTCTCAGGGGGTCACAGCGGGGCTGGGCAAACCATTTCAGCTGACACACACACACCCACGCACGCGCGCGCGCGCACACCCACACACACACACACCCACCCACACACACACACACACACGCACACCCACAAACGCGCATGCACGTGCGCACCCACAAATAATTTCAGTTTGTTCTTCATTCTGGTTCACACACCTAACCTATATTTTGATTAGATAAATGTTAGAAACCTTTTGACACTGATTACATCTGAGCGTCCTCTTATTCTTTACTAAATTCTTCATGCTTTTGGATATCATGGCTAGAAAGCGTTGAACCCCCTATTATTGGCATTCCCAGCAGCTTTATTGAAATAGATTTTCTTTAACAGTGTTATCATGGAATCAAACAGTCTATTTTTCTGCAATAATTAGTGTCATCAAAATGTTATTTAACTTGTTATGTCTGAAAAGTCGTAAAAATATAGCAATTTTTTGCTATTTCATAAGCCGCTTAGCTGAAAAATACGACCCACTATTATTGGCAACCATTCCCATTTATCAGCTACATCCATATTTTGTTCAATACATAATACATTAATTTTGTTTCAAAAAGCAACATAATGGTATTCTTTAAAGTGTTTTTTTTAAAGCCCAGTGGATTCTTAAGCAGGGATGTTGACCAGAAGGTTTCTTTCCAGTATACGGTAAAGATTGACAGTTCTTTTTAACCTGTTACATATTATTTAGCACTTAACGATTGGTTTATTTTTGTCTATTAGCATGTATATGGACATGTAGACAACTAAGCTAGCAAATTTAGCAACATATTTAGCTATACTTTAGAGGTTAAAAATAGAATATTACCTGAGTAATATTAGTGTCTGTCGCCCAAGTCAAATTAAACATTTTCGACATATCACCTTTTAAAAATAGCAGAAAAATACGTAACCTACATATATTTGTTACAAAATGTGTGTCTAATTGAAAAAGTATACTTGATAGCAAAAAATACTCGTCAGTTAATGTCAATTTTGAAGAGATTTTTTCCTCCAACCGCTAGAAGTGGCTGATAATACGGGGTGGCATGCCTGGGATTTGGGATAGACAAGCTGAATCATCTACGTTGCCATGTCGCTCTCACGTGCAGATCGGGCTTCTGTAAATTTAACCACGAAATACAGATGTGAACGTAATCATCCCGTGCATGATCTGAATAAAGGCTTCCGTGTTGGATGAGCAGTGTGAAAAGAATCGGCAGCTCGGCAACATGTGCTTGGATGAACGACTTGCACGTCACTCGCCATCTGGCATCTGTCCAAGGAGCTGCAGACATAGCAGGGTCAGTGGGAGGGGAGAAAGATGGGGAAACCCCCCCCCAAAAAATATTACCTAATAAGCAGGTAATTATTCAGTAATGTTTTAACTATCACCCAAATTTAAGGCTTTGTATTCAGGAAGAAAATGTGTATGTTTGATTACTACACCGCGTTCCAAATTATTATGCAAATTTCGAATCAAGTGTCATGAACATTAAATATTTTGTTTACAATCAAACTCATGGATGGTATTGTGTCTCCGTGCTCTTTGGATCACTGAAATCAATATGGGGAAAGAAAAGGATCTCTCTGCTGAGGAAAAGCAACAAATAGTGGAATGCCTTGGACAAGGTATGAAAACATTAGATATTTCACAAAAACTTTAAGCGTGATCATCATACTTTGAGGAGATTTGTGGCTGATTCAGATCACAGATGGGTTTGTGCAGATAAAGGCATAATGAAGAAGGTTACTGCCAGACAAATTCATTGGATTAAGAGAGCAGCTGCTAAAATGGCATTACAAAGCAGCAAACAGGTATTTGAAGCTGCTGGTGCCTCTGGAGTCCCACAAACCTTCTTGTTTACTGATGAGTGCCGTGCAACCCTGGATGGTCCAGATGGATGGAGTAGTGGATGGTAGGTCGATAGCCATCATGCCCAATAAGGCTGCGATGTCAGCAAGGAGGTGGCAGGTCATGTTTTGGGCCGGAATTATGGGGAGAGAGCTGGTAGGCCTTATTGGGCATGATGGCCAGTTTCTGACTGACCACTTTCTTCCATGGTACAAAAAGAAGAACCGTGCCTTCCGTAGCAAAATCATCTTCGTGCATGACAATGCAGCATCTCATGCTGCAAAGAATACCTTTGTGTCATTGCCTGCCCTGACCTCAACCCTATTGAGAACCTTTGGAGCATCCTTAAGCATAAGATCTATGAGAGTGGGAGGCAGTTTGCATCAAAACAGCAGCTCTGGGAGGCTATTCTGACATCCTGCAAAGAAATTCGAGCAGAAACTCTCCATAAACTCACAAGTTCAATGGATGCAAGAATTGTAAAACTGAAATCAAAGTAGGGGTCCAATGTTAACATGTAACTCCTACTTTTTAGATGTGTTTGAATTAAATAGCTTCTGATTTCAGAAAAATTCAACAAATGACCAAATTACAACCTATAAAATCTTTTTGAAATTCTGTTGTGCATAATAATTTGGAAGTGCATTTTGAGGTTAATTTTTGAAAAAAATACTGTTTTCATTGGGTGGTTTGTTCAATGTAATTCTACTTATACCTGTCACGTCCAGCCCAGTGTAGGCTGGCTTGGACATGGAACTGAGAAATGGACTCCTTGTTTGTACATAGATTATCGTTTATATTTGTGGGGATTTATGTTCTGTTTGTATATATGGGGTTATTATGGGGGATTGTTAAGTGTGGGCCACCCTCTGTTCTACTGGTGCCTATTTTCAGGTTGATTGAGAGACCGGCTGGTCCTGATTAGTGATTGTTTCCAGCCGGCCTCCTTTCATCTTTATTTAATGCCCAGTGGAACAGAGGATGGCACAAGGCATTTTATATCTGTCCGTGAGTATTCTTTGTTTTTGGATTCATTGTTTGACGCTAGTTGAAAGCTTTGTATTACATGTACCGGGAGTAGTGAAAAGAGTGCAGTAGGTTTTGAGTTTTCTGCATACGCTCTGGATGTATCTCTAGCTTCAGTGTCTATGCCACTGTGAGAGCATAAGTATTCTGCTAAACATATATTTATTTCGTTGTGAGACTTGCTTGTCGTGTTACCTGCAACTAACAAGATATTGTATACACTTCTCGGACTGGTGCTGTATTGAATTCAACGACCCTCACTACCTGTTTGGTCTCTCTCTACCACACTACATACACATTCCCGTAACTTATACCCTAAAGTTTGGTGACTTGAAAATTATACTGACTGTCATTTGCATCGACTATTTAGGAAATTCATTGTAAAATATAATTTGCATAATAATTTGGAACAGAGTGTTTTACATTAGTTGCTGCATATAGTACTTTTCATTATGTGGTTTAGTTCATTTGTTCAATATATCACACATCAGTGTGGTTTAACACATCAGCCAAAGCATAATGATTAACGTGACCATGCATAAAGAGATACCGAATGCCTGATCTGTTGTTGACACCCATGTATCAAGCGCTAATCTTGCTGGAAACTAACAACTAAACTGAGTGACCCTTTTCCCCTTTCCCTTTGACCACATCTAAAGCGCACCATACTGCTCCACGCCAACACGGACCAGCCGAGGTCAGTCAGGGTTGTGTTTCCACAACCAATCAGAGAATAGTTTGCACATTTTAAGCATTTGTGAATTACAACGAGCGAGAGAATTTGCGCTAATATACAACAATGTGTAGAGAGAGAAAAACATTTGTATGCCTCATTTACAGAAACTATAAATAAAACAATAGGTAAAACAACAATACCAGGCAGTCTGATTCACACAACTGTTTGCATAGAGAAGGTAGGCTACTTCTTCTTTCAAAAACCTACCTATAATGCTGTAAAAATTATTTCTTAAGATTTAAAAAATATGAAAAAAGTGATTCATATAACATAAAGTTTCCCTACTACACTATGTGTTGTGTTACACACAAAAGCACAGCGTAAAATTCATGATAATTATCAAAGAAGGAACTGTGATTGTCACATTGCAATTTCTGTTGGAATGGGAAAATAAGAAGTGCATACTGTATTCAGAAAAATAACAGGTTATCCTCAAGGATATGCATAAATTTCAAGTAAAGAAACCTACAAACATTCCAGGATATTTAAAAACAAATACTCCACTGTACTTTAAATGAGTATGCGTGGCTAGTGTGTATGTATAGGCACTTTGCGTGTGTGGTTCCACCTGTGAGTGTGTGTGTTTAGTGGCTGAATAAGTGTGTTACCAACCTGCCCTTGGCCCGCGTTTCAGAAACCGGACTGCTGGTAGAGCTGCTGGAGGGGGTCCTCACTGCCTCTCCCGGTGCCCAACAGGGAGCCACTATCCTGTGGGAGTAGGACCGGTCGGCCACCTCTGTACTGCTGACCTCCAGGCCTTTAATAAACACCCCTGTGTTGCCACGCCGCGCTGGCTCGCTCAGCGTTCGCTGGCAGGTCCCGTAGCGGGGGGAGTCGGGCGTAGAGGGGGCGTAGCCCTGACAGTCAAAGCTTTGAGTTTTGCGTAGGGGTGGCCTGCGGCCGGCGGGAAGGGAGGGGCTCGGTGAGTCGGCGGGGGGCGGGGCGAAGGAGCAGGAGGTGGAGCGTGCCTGGGCCTCCATGCGGGCACGGTGACACGACTCCTCAGAAGAGGTGGAGCGGGTGAGGCGCTGGGGGGGCTGGGGGGTGTGTTGGGGGGTGTGAGGGAGCCTGTCGCCCCCCCAGTGGGGTGTCCTGTCCCCCGCCTCCTGTCTGGGGCTGCAGGCGGACTGGGTGGAGGTGGAGCTGGAGGTGGAGGACAGCCTCTCACGGCCCCCCCACACCCCGGAGAAAACCTTCCTACAGGTAGAGGACACACTGCCGCTGCGCTCCTGGCCCCCGCGCCGGAGCGTGGACTCCCCTGCCTCCGCCCCTGCCGAGCCCCTCCCGGCTGACTCGCGCCTGGTCTTCAGGGCGGCCTCCAGCTTCTTCTCGAACATCTGCTTGGTCTCCTGGCACTTGGACCAGGCGAACCTCCACTGCTTCAGGCCCTGCTCGCTCGCCAGCTCCCCCGCCAGCTCCTTCATCTCCTGGAAGCGGGGCTCTGGGATGGAGGGGTGCTGGCACCGATAGCCCTCCAGGCACTTGATCACCCCCTGGCATTTGTCGGGCATCGTACAGTCCTCCATGCTGACGGAGGCTAGGTGACGCATTCCCTCCAGTGCCCATTCATACGCCTGAGAGAGAAAAACTAATTTAAGACAAATATTTGAAACAATCACTTTGGTAAATGTTCTCATTCACCTAGAGCTCATGAAGAGAAACTAGTGTTTAAAATGACATTTTTGGTAATTTAGGTGAATGGATGACATCGGTGCATTGTACTAACTGAGCGCACAATAAAAAAAGAGACAGTATCGTGGTTCAGTGAGAGATATTATACTGTTTCCACTTGCTTTGGAAATGTAAACAAATGGTTCCCAAGCCAATAAAGCCATTTAAATTGAAAGATAATTGGAGGGAGAGATTGGGGGGAAATAGATAACACATTCTGGGTGCACACAGGCCAATCTGAACGCTCCTACAAACACCAGGTCCTGACCAGAAGGTGACTTAGTAACAAAACTGACAAAACAAGTGATTTGTTTTCAAGGCCAACATTTAAACAGCTGGTGTTCAATAATATAAGAACAATTACATGGATTACTGGAAGGGGAAAGATCAGAGAAAGACTAAATGCTATCGAACATCAGAAACCCTTCAGCTGAATATTAAAACCCCTCTAAAAGACCCCAAACAAACAACATAAAAGCAGGGATCACAGACTTAAAACAGGATCCCACTATCAACATGGTTGGATAGAGAAAGAACATATAATCACTGTGAGTAAGGAAAGAAAATGTTTTGTTCATTTTCTTATCACCTGTTTCACATGGGAAAGAGCCTTGGCTGAGTCAATGAAAGTTTTTCGGTTCCAAACCCCATGCCAATAAGGAGAAAACCTTGGTGGTTCCGCCCCAGAACAAGACATTTATTCTGGTTCTAGGTCATTGCTATAAATTAGGATGCGTTTGAAGTATTCTTGAACAATCACAGAGCTGTCAAACTAAAAAACTGAAGGCCTTTTTGTGACCACCAGCTGCTCCATATATTAGATGTATCCTAGAGTTGGCACACCTGAATCAAGTGGTAAACTAATTATGCTGCTTGATTCAGGTGATCTAGTTCACAGCTAGAGGGGTACACAGGAGAGATTTGGTCTAAATGCCCGTTTACATTGAGAGCTTTCAGCCACATATATGAGACAACTCAGGAATAGCTCGAGACAACATTTTATTGTGTAAACTTGCGGGTCTCTCTTGAATAGCCGCTATATTTCGCCAGACCTCCAGAGATGATTTCGAAAGAGATTACCTGGGGCTTTGCAGATGTAAATGCAATTGTCCAGGAGATTCTTCACTTGTAGGTCAATGGGCCGGTCTGGTTTCTATATGCAAAGTGCCTACCCATCCAACTGGAGATGTCTCGCAGGACATTCCATGACACACCCTCAACCAGCAATTGCAGTCACAAAACAATGTAAATAGAACCAGTATAGAAAACATCATTCAAACTACGCTAACTATACTTTTTCCTTTTTGACAACTTTCGCAAACTATATAGGCCCTAAAGCTAACAGCACTATTCAGGGTTCTCTGCAGGAACACACGTGGCCACGCTCCATCAAGCACTAGTTCATATGGCCCCCGGCGGTACACATTCAACTCCCTTAGCAGACTCACTGGAGGAAGCGGTTTAGGTGGCCTATGAGATTCAGACCAGAGGAAGTAATGAAAGCTGGTGTGATGCTGAGAGTAGCCGTCTGAGGGCCCATAGAAAGTCCAACAGCCTTCTAGGGGTACCCTACTTCTGGAGAACCGGCCCTGTCAACACAGAGCATCTCTACCCCCCCCCATACCGTGATCTTGCAAGGGCGGTGACACGGTGACCACAAACCAGCACTCAGAGCACCAACACCCTGATGCCATGGTCCCGGTCAGAGGTCAGCCACACAAACACAATGGAAGGTACTACTGGGCGACAGCACACACACACAGAAGGGAATGTATTTCATGACTCCAGCTCAAACAGACCGAAAGAATCCGAAGCTGCTGGATCTTTCTAGCTCAAGTCACGGTGAAGTTATGGTGAAGCTTCCTGTCACGCATCTGGTGATAACGAGTCATCAGCCTATAATAAACAAAACACCCAATTGGCAAAAGGTCACAGGGACACAGCAGAATCGGTTCCCTGGCCCAAACACAATAACCAGGCCTTGCAGCCACTTTGAAAGCCCCCGCCAACTTGACTTGTCCGAGTTCTACATCCTAGGAACGTCTACGCTGTAAACCAGACCAAACGCAACTAACAGCAGAGCGGCCTGATGTTCAGAGTCTGTTCGATACAGTTGGAAGGTGGAGCGAACGCAGTGTGAAGCTCCGGGTGACATCAATGCTGGAAAGTTGGCGGGCATCTTTGAAGTGTCACTGGACTGTGTGAAGGAAAGGACGGGGAGGCTTGTGTTTGATTGGAGGGAGCCTAAATGAATCCACTGACGGGGTGGGGGGGCTCTCCGCTAGAAGACCCCTGCTTTGAGAGGAGCTACAAAGGAAAGCTGTCCCTCCTTTTGACTGATGGGGGGAGGAAGGCTACGGAGCTGAGAGGGACGAGCCGATGAAGAGGCCTTGGGCTCCAGAACAGGGTTAGATTAAACCAATGCAAGATAAGTAGAGGGAGAGAGACAGTGTGGGACTATTTGAAAGGCTTTTCGGATGGAAATGGTTTAATCACGAGCCAACCTCTTACCTCATCCCTGAGTCTCGACAGGAATGTGTTTTGTTGAAAGAGAGTGCATGTTATGTGGTGTGTGTATTTCAAAGCCTGAGGGAAAAAGGCCAACACTCAGTGTACCTTCAGCATCTACCTGTCATGCTTTAAATTCAGTGAGATGGACAGAGATCCAGCGTTTACAGGATAACTTAAAGGGGAACAATGACGAAATTCAATAAATCTATTTTCCCCCCAATTTTACTCTCTTCCCAAATTCCTCTCTAATTCTACCTTGTCGACGAGGTGGGTGCACATGGTTCATCCAACCACATGTCGCAGAGGTGCAGATTATATTTGCACTGTTCACCCAACACGGTAGCCTTTAGTCGGATCATGCATGGGATGATTACATTCCCCCGACTATACTTCCGCAATTGAATTTACTGCTGGAGAGCGATGTGGCAGGATAGATTATCTGATTTATCTAACCCAAATCCCAGGCAGCGCTATGTGTGCAGGAGGCCCGGGGAAAGTCAGAAAACCCAAGGTCAGGTTCGAACCCATTACTATTGTGATGTATCCTGAAATTCTATAATTCTAGGTTCCGAAATTATTAAGTAATTATTTGATGGTTTCCCTCATCAGTCAGCTCCTCAGGGAGAACAGGGTACAACTAGTCCCAGTATTACCGCAATAGAGTATATGGGTCTGTGCAGATTAATGCGTTTGATACAACTTTGTAAAATAACTATCATTTGCGAGAGAAAACAAATGTTCTTTCACAAAGAAAACACAAAAATTTGGAAACCCAAGTTTTTCACACAAATAATCGTTAATTCAAAAAGTTGTATCAAACCCATAAATCTGCAGAGCCCAATATAACCTAATGACATAGTACTCGCGCTAGCTCTACCCTGTTCTCCCTGAATGAGAGAGCTGAATGATGAGGGAGATAATCAAATAATACTTCAAACGAGTTAGGAAAATAAACAAATTATAGAATTTCATCATTGTTCCCCTTTAATAAATATATAGACCTACAGTATATTTTTGCACATTTGCCAGGGTAATAAACATGACTGACTTAAAAACACTGCATACATGTATTTACTGGGGTTGTTCAGTCCTAGTGTAGTTTGGCAGTTTTTTGTGTATGGTGTGTGATAGTGTATTTGTGAGAGTGTGTGTGAGCGTGTGGGTATGTAATGACAACAACATGAAAACACTAGTTGTTTGTTTCTGCCGTCACGATACAGAGAACACTGCCTGTGTAGCGGTGTTATTGAGGAAACAGAGAACACTTCCTGTGTAGCAGTCTGTTAATGAGGATACAGAGAACACTTCCTGTGTA
>JACXGM010040166.1:0-10391 GCA_016801145.1 Umbra pygmaea
TATAATTTTGGCTAGCTGTTTAGATTTAATTTACTACACCTAATCCTCTAGTTTATAATTTTGGCTAGCTGTTTAGATTTAATTTACTACACCTAATCCTCTAGTTTATAATTTTGGCTAGCTGTTTAGATTTAATTTACTACACCTAATCCTCTAGTTTATAATTTTGACTAGCTGTTTAGATTTAATTTATCACACCTAATCCTCTAGTTTATAATTTTGGCTATTTTCTCTATCTTGAATGTGTTCTATATAGGAAGTTCCCACCTCAAAAGAAACCCCATTATTTGTTGTCATTTTTTTTGCAAAATCATAAAGTTTATTTAACAAAATTTGAATTTTCTCAGGAAATAATCTTACACAGTGTCACCCGCTATCAATTTTAGATGTTAAATAGTTGGAACAGGGACAACAGTTTGGGAAACTTTTAATTTACTTTTTGAAGAGAAGATTAGTCTTAGCAGACATTACAGGGGCAATGATGAGCTCTTTGCCGAAATGGGGATTCAATTTAGAAAACCTTTGACCTATTCTGTCCATGATAAACTACACAAAATTCCCATGGCCATGCCCATTCATAAAAGGTGCAATTTTATTATTCTACCAATTCCCACTAATCCTGCCTTGTTGGCAGCTCCACAACTCCTTGGACAGGTCTGTGGGATGGTGACGGGCGTGCACATCCAACCACATGTTGCAGAGGCGCCAATTTCTTTCCACACTCCTCTTACAAAACGGAAGCCTTTAGTCAGATCATGCACAGGATGATTACGTTTATCAACTACACATCCGCGATTGAATTTACAGGCATCCAAGTATGGCAGCAGAAAAGATAATTTTACTTATCTAACCCAAATTACAGGCAGCACTATGTCAATTTGCGCTGCCTATTCTAAGATGTCCGGGGATAGTCAGAGAACCCATAGTCAGGCTCGAACCCATGACTATCCTGACTTAGACTGTCCTGCAATGCAGCGACTTAGCCCCCGCAGACCCCATCAAATGCTGCCATACTTGTACATTGTTAAAGGTGCTATTTGTAGTTTTAAGTCATAACAATGGAACTATTTTCTTTTTTATTGATCAACCTACAAACATTGTATACAATTGTATACAAAAAATAGATTTTATAGGATAATGATTTCATACATTATGCAGGGATTTGTACACACAAAAGCACAGCCAAAAATGCATAATTGATATCAAAGACAGACTGCTGGTTGCCCATTGAAAAACAATGTGGAAGCAAAACTCATGTCCTCGTTGCCTCATTCCTGTTTAAATAGCAAAATAAGAATGACCTAGTGTAGGGAACCATTGTATTGTCAAATTAATTTGTTAATTTATAAATATCAATAAAGATAGTTTGTACAGCTTTTGTTAACTGAAAGGGTAGTTTATAGCCTTTATCTAGCAATGCACAACAACATTTTTGTATACAGTATTAATATTTATAAATAGACACACCAGCTTTAGAAATTAAACACTTCATTACTCGCTGACAAGCCTATTCACGTTTGCCTGTTTAGTGCAACCACAAAACTGTGGAATATCTGGGGGTCCCCAGGAAGAAAATTATGTAACTTTCCTGAAACACTGGAGGTATTGTTGTAGGATTGTTTATAGGCATGCTTGATAAATGAGCCCCATGGATTCTATCGCCTCATTAGCATGTGTATAACACCAGGGGGCTCATTTATCAAGCGTGCATATAAACAGTCCTACATTTGTTCTTACAAACAGAATTAAGCATGTGCGTACGCATAGAAAAAGACGTTCCTACAACCATTTTACGCACACTGGTAGGAAATCACCATTTATTAATACCATTTGTTCTTAGTGACTTTTTAGCCTACCAACACACCCCAATTACCAAAATATGGCCAAAATTATCCATTTAAGCCTATGGGAAACATCCGCTACAATAAGGTTTGTGAAATTTATGATGCAATCCAAACTAAGGTATATTTCCAAGCTTGTCTAGGTGCCATAATGAAACATGTGGAGAGTATGATATATTTGTCAAGCTCCTCGGTTACTCTTGACCAGTAAAACGTAAAACTTAGTTAAGGAGAAGTATATTTTACATTGGGAAACATGCTGTTCTTCAAGTGAATGTATTCATTAACAAGAATAGGCATCCAATCTGTAATAGCTCCATAATGTAGTGAAATGGCACAACGGTATGAATATAGCTGAATACTTCAACCCAGTCAGTTACAGAGCGTACGCATAGTCGCAACTGACTTTACAGGAGGCACAACGATATAACAGTAGTCTGTACTCTATAACGGTACAGACGCTTTAGCTAATATACAAAGAGCGTACGCATTTCTCAAGCAAACCATATAACAGCACACTACTTACTTAACTCACTACCAGCATATCACCCAGTCACAATATAACAATGAATCGCACCATCTACTGTTCAACTGGGCATTAAAAAGATACCAAAGGAGGCCGGCTGGAAGCAATTACTAATTAGAACCAACTGGTCTCAACAATCAACCCAGAATAAGACCTGAATATAACACCAGTTGAACAGGTGTTAACAAACCCCACAATTAAAATCCCAACACAAATACAACATAAATCCCCACTAAACATAAACCAGGGTTGACTTTGGCTGGCGTGAGACTCTGTACACTTTCAATGTGCGCGCGTGCGGAGAACATTTATGGTAAACCTAACCCTAATTTAAAAAATGTCAGTCCTTGTTTACTTAGTATAAACTCAGATTTCTGCAACAAAAAAAACGAATTGGATGGAAACACTTTTTTTAATGCTGAAAGCGTGAGAGTCACGCCAGATGCGTGAGAGTTGGCAACCCTGCATAAACATCTACATATAACAATGAGTCCATGATCTCAGTTCAAACTGCCACACTATCCCACTCAGGGACAGTGTGACACATTCAGTATCTTTTACGCATATCACCGGTACATTGGCCCTCATTTTTTAAACGTGCGTAGAAACCAGTGTAGATCTGAGCACAGAAATCATCTTACGACGAGACTCACGTGTGATTTCCAAAACATTCGTATCACTCCAATTCCAGCGTACAAATGAACGGGTGTTGATAAATTAGACGGTTGAAATCAAACGTAATTTAAATATCACGCCCACATATGCACGGATTAGAGGCCTCACCCTTAGAATTTATGACATGGATAAGCAAAATCCGGCAAAGAAAATGAATTTTTCTTCGAAAAAGAGACGCTCAGGTCTCAGGTGCAGGTCAACCGCTTGGTTTTAATTGGAAGTTTAAAATCAGGCATCGATTGTTAAAGGACAATGCAGTGTTGACTGAGGTTACTGCTACAGTCATTGAAAGCTATTAACGAGAGCCTGAAGTGCATTTCAAATAAATTAATTATTTTCACTAAACCTTCCACGTTGTATTTTTTAAGTAGGTTGAAGTCAGCTAAATTGGGCCATGAGATAAAATGGGTCAAATAATGTTGTAGCGTCATATGTTTTAATATCTTTACAGCAAATCACTGATCTTGTATTGTTGCTTCAACACTTGTGGACTTGTAACAAGAGTTTTGATTGGTCAAAGTTTTCTAGGCAGGCAGGGCAGAACAATTACATTAGATCTCATGCAAAGCTTATTTGATGGTATTATAAGAAGAAGAAGAAGAAGAAGAAGTTTTATTTATATAGCGCCTTTCCATAGCTCAAGGCCGCTTTACATTATATACTACAAGACATTCAGACATACATTACAGTCACATGAAAACAGATAATCACATCATACAAAATGCATGTTAAATAAATATGTCTTTAACTCGGTCTTGAATTTAGCCATGGATGAGGCACTACGTATTGTGAGAGGTAAGGAGTTCCATAGTTTAGGAGCATTAAGACTAAAAATAAGCCCTTTACCAAAAAGTGGCCCATTTTAGCTGACTTCACCCTAGCTTTCTTACCCAAGATAGCAATTATTTTATTAGAAGTCCAGAATAAGATCCTGTCTCCTTCGTAGAGCCCCCAATGGTGGCTGTTGTGGCCATTGATCTTCATTGAATGGCACCGTTCTCCAGCGCAATATCATGGAGAACCCCGCATGCCATAATTATGTTGCAGGCCTGCTCTGGTGTGTATAGCAATCCCTACCTCACCCCGCTTACCCAAGACAGAGCCAACTGCCCTTGAGCAAACCGATAACTCCACTGTGGTTCGTGTGTTTGTGCACTGTGTTGAACCTGCGCTCCTGCTTGTTTGGGGATTTGCAAGCGCGTGTTATAAGGTCACCAAGAGTAATAAAAAAAATTGAGTTGCGTGTCCCACCGGCCACCGGGCTACCATATTCTGAACAATCATCCTGGCATCACATATGATGTGAACGTTGATTGAATTAATATTTTTGCGATTGATAAATTCGTAATCATTCATGGATGGTGGCTACAGATGCAGTACAATCAATCGCCCGATTCGCCCCAATCACATTTGGAAACCAGGCAATCTCATAAAATTGTCTTTTAATCATAGTTTGAATATACCAGAAAGGGACTTCATAGCCACCAAAACTGCTGGCATGCTTCGACTATTGTTGCCTATGATATACCAGACCTGTCCCTGATCTCCTGCTGAAAGGTCCCGGTGTAGCGAGCGCGCATTAAGGTCCTCTAACAGAGCCAGATCTGCCATCGCTTCGACTTCAGGACTGCCAAAGCGCTTGTTTAAATAGGCGACTGAATTAACATTTCACCAATCACATACAATATATATATTTATTGGTTTATTATTTGATTTTAAATTGTTGTTTGCCTAATTTAAGCCCTCGTGTTCTAGGCCACATGAAATGAAAGGGAAAAAATATACCACTTAATAGCAATGTGGTGTACAAAATTAATTTGGAATATGGGGTAGTTGTGATGCACACACATTCATCAATGATCGCTGGTTGAACAATTAACTGAACCGGGTGGATGAACACCGCTAGTCACACTGGAGAACTTGCGTACACGAGGTCAGACCAGACGTGAGATTTTATCGCAGCCTACGCTTACGTTCAAATTGATAAATCCCTTGCTTTGCGTAGAAATCGTCGTACACCTGTCGTATGCCTGTTTTAGGTCATACGCACGTTTCATAAATGAGGGCCATTGACTGGAAGACTGTTTAAGTCACAGTATACTATTGTTTGGGTGGGCTTTTACTTCAATGTCGGTGCCTTCTATCAATCTGTTCGTTTTTAGGGAAGCATACATGTACAGTAAGTTAATGTAACATAAACAAACTCTTATTGACTCCAACCTTTTGGGAAATATAGTATATGAAATAATTATATGACACGTGTCATTGCTTATTGTGGGTGAGATATAATCTTACTGAATAGTACCTGTAGCAATAAACCAATGTGGCATTTACCAAATAAAAATGTTTATGTCAAAACGAAGACTGCTGAGATACTACCGACTTTGTTTAAAGGTTAAGCCTCCCGTTCAAATTACAATGGTCTCAGTCTGTAACTGTAATGCCCAGCACAGAGAGGGCTGGCGTAAACAGAGACTTGACAGAACTGAGAATGGACTTCTATCATAATATTAGGTTTAATGTATTTTGTGTTTTCCTTCAGTTAATAAACATGTGTAAATGTCCCTTTAAGTTGTGACAGCTCCTCCAGTTGGGCATTTGCTACGATAGGGTAGGGTAGGCTGGTATCTGGTAGCTCTGTTGATTAATGATTACGGTCAGCTGTGTTCTATTAGTTAGCTTCCTGCATAAAAAGCACTGCCTGACTGGAGAGAGCTGTCAGTCATTGTTTGTCTGTTTGATTTATGTTACGGGTGGATTTATTGTTGCCTTGGTTTTGAAGCGTGTCCGCGAGCTACTAAGCAGCTGGTGAGAAGTGAATCCTTTGAGTCAGGAAGTATATGCGTAGGCTCTGTACAAACGTTAGCTAGCAGTGTCCGTGCCACTGTTTGAGAGCATGTAGGCTATGTTTGTATACTGTTGTGCACTCGCTTGAAGCGTACCCTGCTACTACTTATGTAAGTCTCTTGATAAGATCAATAAACCAATCATCATTTCATCAACCATCTGCCTGCCTTGGTCTCTTCTTCCTCTATACAACCTACACTGTGACAGTAACAATAATTCAACAATGGTTTACATCTATAATTAAAGAAGTGAATGCAGTTTATTATTATTACTATTATTTCAAATAATCCTACTTTGTCAAATTACATTAAATACCGTAGGCTAGAGGAACGTTACATGAATTCACAATAAAGAAACACACATCTGTGAAGGCACCATTAATGCAGAAAGATATGTACACATTTTGGAGCAACATATGCTGGCATCTAGATGTTGTCTTTTCCAGGGACGTCCCTGCATTTTCCAGCAGGACAACGCCAAACCACATACTCCAGGATTACAGGCCCATGGTTGCTTAAGCAGAGAGTGTGGGTGCTAGCATGGCCTGCCTGCAGTCCTGACCTGTCTTCGATTGAGAATATGTGGCTAATTATGAAGCACAAAATAAGGCAATGAAGTACATTTGTGCAGCTGAGGACATGCATCATGGGTGAATGGTGGAAAAGTCCCCTTGCTAAACTTAACCAACTGGTGCCCAAATGCTTAATATGTGTTATTTAAAAAAAGGTGATGTTACACATTGGTAAACAGTCGACTGTGCAGGTTTAACATAAGGATGCAAGCAAAGAAAAAAGTATTATTTAACTCACTCTGGAATCAACTCCAAGGGGGGACAAATAAACATCACAAAGTGAACTGAACTCCTCCCCTGATTTAACTGTGGTTTTCAAAAATGTTATCAGTGAGATATTTCACATTTCTGGACACTTGCGGTGGCTGTCTTTGAACGTACAGAAGTTGTTTTCAGTGTTTGACAGGTGGAAACATGAACACCACAATAATTTAGGGGTGTTTAGGGGTCTGTTGAGATCCTTTAAATTACTTTTTCTATTACTACTTACATATATGTTTCAGATTTTGCTAGGGTTTGTTCATATGTATCTGCCTTATAACTAAAATGTATTCAGATTAGATTTATATGTGAATTATTTATTAATTACGAAAATGAAACATTTTGCTTTTAAATTTTGATCTTAACATAAATTACTATTTGTCGAACATATTGTTGGACATAGTTTTGGCTTTCTATTGGTCAGAGATGTTGTGGTTCAATCTGTTCTATTAATACTAACTCTGTCAACAGGACGAGTAGTGTAGACTGGTGCAAGCTTCAACTGAATCTCATTGATTGACACTCATTTGAAATTGTTTAAACACTTGTTTTAAGTCTGTGACAGAGAATGCGTGTGTACATAATGTCCCTTCCTGTGTATCTGTGTGTGTGTTTTGTGAGCTCTTGAGTGTATGCTCTAGTGTGTTATTAAAGCAAATAAGTTCCAGATTACTTGGCAGGCATCAAATGTTAAAAATGGAATTCTGTGGTTTGCCTGTATTTTTACCAGTACAAAATTGAAGTCTTATTTCTCTCGATATCTTTCAGATCATAAAAAGCCAAGTTGTCTCGTCAGTGTCCTTTCTGTGTTTCAGAATGTCTGGTTCTCCGCAGAAAAAAATGTAATCTGTATAAAAATCAATTTTAACGTGCAGATTAGAATAGTTAATTTTCAGTAAAAACAGGAACTATAGGCACCCTTCATTAAATTGTGCAAATTGAAAATGAATGCACAAAATAACCATCACAAACAATGGGTCTTAATTTGGGCACACAAATAAAGGGCAGCTATAAAATGTTATATCAACACAATAATTTCTTAAATTAAGAGACAACTGCAAAATCACCAGTGTCTGGTTTTACTATCGATAGGTATGTGTTGGGGGTAAAATTAACTTTTTTTAAATTTCATATTCTTTTCACAACATTTCTTTCAAATTTCAAAAATTGTCATTTAGAGCCTTTATTTGCAGAAAATGACAACTTGTCAACATAACAAAATAGACTGATGCAAAGAAAATAAGTTAATATTCCTTTTTAAAGAACACAATACTAATGTGTTAACTTTGGTAGAGTTCAGATATCAATATTTGGTGAATTAATAATAATTGTATAATAAAAAAATTGGCTTTCATGCATCTTGGCATGCTCTGTATTTCATGTTGATGTTAGGTGATTGTATGCCACTCCTGGCGTTAATAATTCAAGCAGCATAGCTATGTTTGATGTCTGGTGACCATCCATCTTCCTCCTGATCACATTCCAGTGGTTTTCAATGTGGTTGATTTAAAAAGCATTTGCAGTGGTCTCTTATTTTTCCAGTGCTGTATATGTGGGGTCATTTTCTTCAATTATCATCAAGTGCCCCTGGACCAATAGTAGCAAAACCTATTCATGGCATAATTGATTCTCCACTATATCTTATTATGGGTGTTAAATGCTTTTTCTAATATGCAGTCCAATTTTGTTGCCAAATATGCGATGATGTGCTTGGCCAAAAGGTTATATGTTTGTCTAACAATCAATTCCTTTATTGTGATTTTCCCAATTTTTCCCCCCTCCCAATTCCCTATAATTTAGCATTCTCTGCAGCTCCGCAACAGATCTGTGGGATGGCAAAGGGCACGCACATGTCGCCCAGCGGCCATTTTCTTTCGCTGATTACGTTCACTGACTATACTTCTGCGATTGAACCCACCAGTGCCCGATCTGGACACATGGAGTTGATGGAAAGCGACGTGGCAGGATAGATAATCTGATTTATCTAACCCAAATCCCGGGCAGCGCTATGCCAATTTGCGCTGCCTCGTTCCCGAGATCCGGGGAAAGTCAGAGAACCCATAGTCAGGCTCGAACCCGTGACGATCATGACATAGACTGTTGTGCTATGCAGCGACTTAGCCCACTACACCACGCAGACGCCATCTTAGTGGTATTTTCAACTGTTTGTCAGGCTCAGGGTTAGGTTGTGGGTTATTGTCTTTGTATAGGTGTATGCTGATATCATTCTGTGCCTCAGCCAATCAACTGCTCATTGTTTTACCTGTGTTCTATCACAGCATTCTGTTGGGCCCATTCGGACTGTTGCCGGTTGGCACTTACTTCATTTCCTTCTCCATGTTCTAATTAAAAATAAGGAACATGAGAAATCCTGCATCTGACTCCTCTCTCTACAAGCACCTCGTTACAGTTAATCGTGAGTCAATTTTATAATATGTTCAAATTTGGCCATGAGTTAATAATTCTGTTAAAAACTCTACAGTATTGTGACTATGGAAAGTGCTTGACTAGGAATTACATAAGTGCTGTCTTATTTCAAGGTGGTCTATTAAACCAGGTTGTCATTCATGGCCTATAAATGTCAGCCCTCAACCATAATAACTGTCACCAATTTTTCCAGTTCCATGCCCCAGGTGTGCTACATCTCAGTATGGCTATTTAGCTTTATATGTAGCGGTAATTGTTCTTTACATTTCAAAGTGATGTACATTGTAACCCACACAACACATCCCACTCTAATGGTTAAGGAACTAGGTCTATGCGGACATGGAAACCTCTGGTTGGTGATTGTGGATAGCAGCATGTGTACGTACATACATTACAGCAGAGTGGAATTTCTCTACACAATTTAGGAAAGTGCTCTTTGCATTTTTTCCACATGGCTATAATGTATGTTTGCCACACTAATTGCAAGCATATGTGTTTTCATTGGCGAGGTGCCCATATTGTTAAACCTGTTCCTGGGAACGTGGGATGGGGGAGGCACCTTTAAGAATTGTAGGTCTCCAAAATAACAGTTGCATGTGCATGCGCACGCACACACACACACACACACACACACACACACACACACACACACACACACACACACACACACACACACACACACACACAACAGTGCCAAATCAATCACCCCCCTGTCTGGACGGCACACAAACAGATGTTCCAGGACTGTTTTTTTCCAACTTTATTTCATGTTGTTTTTTGTAGTGAAAATGTCTGAACCAAACTGAGAGGTAGTTAATTTCACAGTACCTGGATGACTGCTGTTATATATTATACTGGTGTACCTCTCTGAACAATTGACCAGTGTCAACACCTGTGGTAATAATAAGAGAAGATCTCTAGATCAATGCCGATCAATACATTTGGCAGGTGTGCTACACATATTTTTACAACACCTGTGGTAATGTCAATAAACCCTGACATTGAAATGTTTTAAATAGAAGAGTCCATTAGGAATGACAAGTTTATCAAATGGAGTAGGCTGAAGTAAGCATATCACAATAGTTTTTGTCATGATCTTTAATTGCCGGCATGAGTTGATGTTATTTATAACCTTTTCTAGTTATTTTTTGGTGTGAGCATGTGTGTACTTATGTACCTGAACACTATGTGAGCATGTGTGTACTTATGTACCTGAACACTATGTGAGCATGTGTGTCCTTAT
>JACXGM010040167.1:0-10391 GCA_016801145.1 Umbra pygmaea
CACATTATGAGGGGAAGTTATTATTTTCTTATAACTACTGTAGAATGGTGACATTTGCTACATTCCTAAGTGTCTAAGCTTTCTGTAGATATATAACATGTATATATAACCTAGCAATAGGACTTGTGAACCAGTTTTTGGGGGTGGTGGGGGGCAGAAATCTCCCTGTGGCGGGAGAGTGCTCCCTAAGTAGTTAATTCCAGGAATGCAAAATATGTCGTATGAAGATAGATTGAGGGAATTAAGTTTACCAACTCTCAAATAGGAGGTATAGAGGAGATATGATTCAGGTATATAAGCTTGTACAGGGAATATATGATGTAACAGTTGAACCTATCTTTCAGTTTTGGAACAATACGTATGAGACACGAGGGAATTCTTTAAAACTCTACCCTAGAACATGTCTGTCTGAAAAGAGAAATAACTTTTTTACACTCCGTGTGGCAAAATCATGTAATGAACTTCCTGAAGAAGTGGTGTGTTCCCCTTCTATTAATTCCTGTAAGAACAGGTTGGATGCATTTTGCCTGTCAAAATGTGTTATGTATAATTATAAAGCTTGTCAGTAACTAATGTAATTCATTTTATGTAATTTATTTATGATTGTTAGAAAAACTTCAATTATGAAATTAATGTGTTTTTTATAAAATGTTAAAATGTGAAATTATATGTAATATATATTTGTTGTGTTTTTTAGAGTCTGGAATAGAGGATAGTATATCCTTTACCAGAAATCTTTTTAATAAATTTCAATAAATCATTTAAGCAACATGTTTATCATGCTAGCATCATGTTAGCAACAGGATTATTATGCTAGCATCATGTTAATCATGATAATATCTTACTTAAAACATGCTAGCATCATGCTAGTCATACTAATATCTTACTAAAAACATACTAGCAACATATATAATGATGCTAGCATCATGTTAATCATGCTAATATCTTACTAAAAACATACTAGCATCATGTTAATCATAGTAATATCTTGATAAAAACATGTGAGCATCATGCTAATCATGCTCATTTCTTTATGAAACCATGCTAGCATTATTCGAGCAAAAGGTTTATCATGCTAGCATTATCATAGCATCATGCTAATCATGCTAACATATTGCTAAAACATGCTAGCATCATGCTATTCATGTTAATATCTTGTTAAAAACATGCTAGCATCATGCTAGCAATATGTAATAGTGTTGTAATAGTGTTGTAATAGTGTTGTAATAGTGTTGTAATAGCGTTGTAATAGTGTTGTACGTGTTGTAATAGTGTTGTATGTGTTGTAATAGTGTTGTAATAGTGTTGTAATAGTGTTTTACATGTTGTAATGGTGTTGTAATAGTGTTGTACGTGTTATAATAGTGTTGTAATAGTGTGTAATAGTGCTGTAATTGTGTTATAAGTGTTGTAATAGTGTTGTAATACTGTTGTAATAGTGTGTAATAACATTGTTTTACATTTCCAACCCCACCACACAGTCATTCCTGCCACTCTAAAAAAATACTAGTTGCGGCAAGAACACTTCACACAATTTCCCCTGAAATTGTACCTAATCCAGTTTATAATAAATTTGCTAAGATTTCAAACACAATTATTTCACATTGTCATTATGGGGTATTGTTTGTAGAATTTTTGAAATAATGTACAATCAATAAATTTAATCCATTTCGGAATAAGGGTGTAACATAACAAAATATGGAAAATGTGAAGTGCTGTGAATACTTTCCGGATGCACTGTATAAATGGCAATATATTGGATTTCCGTATGGGATGTCAAAGTCCTTTTCAGATTTTATGACCATGGTTGTACTGATCCATGGAGGAATCAGAAAACACAGGCTTGTGCATTATCTTTCTTTTCACACGTACATTACTCTTTCTCCTGTATTGACTATTTCTTTGTTAATCGCTCGCTGTTACCGAACAGAAGGTAGATTGCTTTAGTTTCTTAGACTCTGAAGAAGAAGGACGTGTCCTTGCTTGGCTCCGCTCGGCTGCAATCTGTTCCATCTCTGCTTTTTCTTTAGTGTTCTTTTTCTTTTCTTTTCGCAAAACTATTCTTTAGACTTTTTCTCTGCTATTTTTTATACACCTTATGGACAGAGGCTGTTTATATATCTACCCGGAATACCTTCTGAAGCTATCTTGAAGAATTAGAGTACAGAATGTGTACAGAATGTGCCACGTAATCAGTGCGTGGAAACTCAACAACAACAACAACAACGCCTGCCGCCTGGCATGAGTATCACAAGACATTAATTGTGGCTCATGATACTATACTATCCAAATTGTATTCCTTCAAACATACATCATATTTCCCTAAAATAATGATGAGCTCTAGGAAGTTGCCTTGGTCAATGTTGTGGTCATCTAGAGTGTCCGCTGCCTCAGATTGCTGTCCTCTAGCTCAGTCTTCTCTTTCCTATGAACATCACCACTTCTACTACTCTTTCTAACACCTGCCATCTCTTCCTCAATTGATCTCTGTGAGCCACAATTTAGGGACCATGTAGCAGGCTAGCTTTATCTGATTTAGATGCCCTCAAAAAAGATGCCTCAGCCCAACCTCTGTGCATGTTGCTCCTTTCATGTTCCTCAACTCTTTGACTGATATGGTACCAGTCCTGCATTCCACTTATGAGGGGACTGGTTTCAGTTGGTTTGGCAAATGCTAAACATACTGCACAATAAAGGGTATGGTTCTCTTCAGTATGTAAGCCATTTTCTGTCTGTGCCATCTTTGTGTTTAAACACTCTACTGTCAGGTATTGTCTTCTTCTGAGGGTGGTATGAAAAAAAAACCTCTAGGCTGTGGCTGTTTGACTTGGGGTGCTTAAAGTAATTTAAAGTTTAGCTGAAGTGGGTGTCTTTCTCTGCTCTTGATCAACCTGAAAAAAACAGGTTTTATTCCATAGCAAGGAATAGATTATATAATATGCTGTTATAACAGCATATTATAAAATCTATTCCATTCTGTCTTAAAATTAATTTATTACTTAATAATCTTAATTAAATTATGCAGTAATTAATCTTACTGCACAAATAATAATACCACATCTACATTACAACCATTACAAATGTAACTACTGTATTCAAAACTGTATTCAATACTGTATTCACAACATATTTCTTAATATTAGCTACAGCATGTGGCATGTTACAGCTCAACTTTACTAGCGCAACCTTCTGTCCCTCATCATCACTGGTGGCATGTTGCTGCATAGCTGTCTGGCTCACTTCTTCACTGCTGGGTCTGCTGCTAATATTTAACTGTGAGGTGCTGCTAAATATTTCAGTTAGTTTGCGACATTTAGCGGCTTCAGTATCTAATTTTCTCTCGCCTTTTCAGCACCACCCTTTTCTTTCTTTTTATTAACGCGGCCGCGTTATACATTTATTTGATTTATAAGCTTCTATCTACCGTCTTGAACCAGATTAGTGGGGAAAATAACAGGTGATGTCTGCGTGTGTGGCGGGTGGTGAGCCGGCCCGCCGGCCGTCCTGGAGTACCGGCCGATCTGTGATTCTCCAGATCACACAGATGGCCAGTCCGCCCCTGACATGAATACACATACAACCGTGGACACAACCTAGACTTACTTATCAGTGAGGGCCTAAACATTTAATTGATTATTGTTAAGGATGTAGCACTATCTGATCATTTCTGTATTTTCTTTGATATATTGATCTCTCCTTACATTGAAGCTAGATCTGTGTCGGTCAAAAAGCAATGCCTGAATGAAAACACTAGGGTGCTATTTATGAAGACTTTATCTTTAACACCAAGCATATCTGCAGACTCTGTTGATTTTCTCCTTGATTCCTTTAACTCAAAAGTTAAGAGAGCAATTGATGATATTGCTCCTGTGAAAGTCAAGAAGAAAAATGGCAGACAAAAGGCACCATGGAGAAACGTGACAACAGTTCAAAATATGAAGAGAAATTGCAGAAAATCTGAGCGCATGTGGCGGAAGACAAAACTTGAAGTCCATTATGACATCTATAAAAACACCCTTCATGCCTTCAATGTAGAACTAGGCAAAGCTAGAAAGACCTTTTTCTTAGATATTATAAACACCAACTTTAACAACACACACACTCTTTTTGCTACTGTAGCGAGATTAACAAACCCCCCAAGTCACATTCCCAGTGAAATGATCTCAGACAGTAAATGCAGTGAGTTTGCTTCTTTCTTCTCAGAGAAAATCAATAATATTAGAAAGGTGATCAGCACATCTTTGAGTTGCGCTGAGGTCAGACAGATCAGACCACAACCTCAGAAATTAGTCACTATGTCTGTTTTTGAAGCAATTAATGGTAACATTCTGGAAAAAACAGTACAGCACATCAACCTGCGCCCTTGACACACTTCCCACATTTTTTTTAAAGTATGTTTAACTGTTTAGAAGCAGATCTCCTAGAATTGGTAAATTCCTCACTTCTTTCTGGGACTTTTCCAAAGTCCCTAAAAACTGCAGTTGTTAAGCCCCTCCTGAAAAAGAGCAATTTGGATCACACCGTAGTGAGCAACTACAGACCAATCTCAAATCTCCCTTTCATAGGCAAGATCATTGAAAAAGTTGTTTTCAATCAGCTGAACAAATTCTTAAGCTCTTATGGACACTGACAATTTTCAATCTGGCTTCCGACCAAATCACAGTACAGAGACAGCGCTCGTAAAGATAATAAATGATATTCGCCTCAATACAGATACAGGCAAACTATCAGTGCTGGTACTACTCGACCTTAGTGCTACATTTGACACTGTCGACCACAACATACTTCTTGACAGGCTGGAAAACTGGGTCAGGCTTTCTGGGATGGTCCTAGAATGGTTCAGGTCATACCTAGAAGCAAGAGGTTACTATGTGAATATAGGCAACCATAAGTCTGAGTGGACATCCATGACATGTGGAGTCCCACAAGGCTCAATTCTCACGCCACTCCTATTCAACTTGTATATGCTCCCACTGGGCCAAATAATGAGAAAGAAACAAATTACTTACCACAGCTATGCAGACAACACCCAGATCTACTTAGCCCTATAGCCTGACGACTACAGCCCCATTGACTTCCTATGCCAATGCATTGATGAAATCAACAATTGGATGTGCCAAAACTTTCTTCAGTTAAACAAAGAGAAAACCGAAGTCATTGCATTTGGAAACAAAGATGAAGTTCTCAAGGTGAACGCATACCTTGATGCTAGGGGTCAAACAACTAAAGATCAAGTCCGGAATCTTGGTGTGATTCTGGAGTCGGACCTTAGTTTCAGTAGTCATGTTAAAGCAATAACTAAATCAGCATATTATCATCTTAAAAATATCTCAAAAATTAGATGCTTTGTTTCCAGACAAGACTTAGAGAAACTTGTTCATGCTTTCATCACCAGCAGGGTGGATTATT
Organism: Umbra pygmaea; assembly: GCA_016801145.1. Classification (NCBI taxonomy): domain Eukaryota; kingdom Metazoa; phylum Chordata; class Actinopteri; order Esociformes; family Umbridae; genus Umbra; species Umbra pygmaea. The sequence continues at coordinate 5,410 of JACXGM010040167.1, forward strand.
GTAATGGCCTCCTCACTGGTCTTCCCAAAAAGACTGTAAGACAGCTACAGCTCATACAGAATGCTGCTGCCAGGATTCTAAGCAGAACCAGGAAATATGAACATATCACGCCAGTCCTCAGGTCTCTACACTGTCTCCCAGTCACATTTACGATAGACTTTAAAGTAGTATTAATGGTATATAAATCACTCAATGGCCTAGGACCTAAATACATTGCAGATATGCTCATTGACTATAAACCCAACAGACCATTCAGATCATCAGGATTACAACAGCTAGAGATACCAAGGATTCAGACAAAACGCGGAGAATCTGCTTTTAGCTACTATGCAGCCGCAGCTGGAACCAGCTCCCAGAACAGATCAGATGTGCTCCAACAGTAGTCACCTTTAAATCCAAACTTAAAACACATCTGTTTAGCTACGCATATACTGAATGAACACTGTGCTAAGTCCTAACTGAATGCACTATATTTTATATGGTTTGTTCAGTCTCTTTTATTTCTTAAACTGTACTATTTTCAAACTGTTTTTCACTTGTATTTTAATTGCTTTAATTTCATCTGTTTTAAATTTTTATGTTTTCCTGTTCATGTAAAGCACCTTGAATTGCCATTGTGTATGAAATGTGCTATATAAATAAACTTGCCTTGCCTTGTCTAGATAGACATCATTCACTCTGCTGAAAGGGTGATTGGCTACAATCTGCATACTTTACAAGACTTATGTACCTCCAGATCTCGGAGGAGAGCAGCAAATGTTGTGGCTGATCCCTCTTACCCCGTAAATGGACTATTCAGAACTCTTCCCTCTGGCAGAAGGTTGAGGTTTATCAAGAACAAGACCTCTCGCCACAAGAATAGTTTTTTCCCTTACAGCAGAAGGCCTCATGAACATGCCCCCCAAAACAAAGTGTATCTGCTCCCCCCACACACACAGCAAATAACTGTACAGATACTGTAGATATACTGTTCATATTCTACTCATATCCTGCACCTAAAAGTTTAAATGGTTTTACATTTTACTGTTGTTTACATTATACTGTTACATTACAGTATAATGCATACATTATATGGTTAATATACTGTATATACAGTCATATGTAAAAGTTTAGGCACCCCTGACAATATCCATGATTTCCATTTATAAATAATTGGGTGGTTCAATCAACAATTTCATTTTGATCTATCAAATAACTGAAGGACACAGTAATATTTTGCTAGTGAAATATCAAGATCATATTAACAGAAAATGTACAATATGCATCAAAATGAAATCCCATTTTCTGGCTTTCCCAATTTACCTCCGAACCAGGCCTGGGATGATCTATTGAGTCTTCTGCCCATACAGAAAGCAGCCATCTCTCAGGTCTATTAATGTATTATGGCATTCGACAATAACACAAACTTTATACACAGTATAAATTAGCCTGTGAGCATAAAATGGGTGTTGAAGTCACAGAGGAGTGATGAGGTAAGGTGATAGACAGAGTAATCTCAACTACATATTTTGCCCATATAGGACTTATACACATGATGTTGGTTCATAGAAGTCACTTCTCCAAGTCCAGACTGTCTGAAATTTTCCCTACTGTTATTGATGTTTGTGACAGATGTCATGTCTCCCAGTGTCACCTTTATCATATATTTTTTCTATGCCCTAAGCTGAAGGTCTACCGGGACTATGTCTTCTAGACCTTATCCAAATTACTTAAAGTTCACCTGCTCCCTTGGCCTCTATTGGCTGTTTTTGGTGTTCCAGAAGACTTGGGGCACTATTTTAACAATCAAAAACGCAAGTATGAAACGCAAAATACAAGTGACTTTGTTGGCGGATCTTGGACGCTGTTGCTATTATACCGGTGGGATAAATGCCTCTTGCGCCCGACTCAAATCTAAAATGTGTAGTTCTGAAGTAGCTACATTAGATATAGGTGTGGTTTGGGCGTAACATACAATAAACCAATCAGAGCATCATCTTACATTCCCTTTAAGAGCAGCCACGCTTGTTCCATGGCAGATTGCTTTTATAATAGCGGATTGCTATTGATTTTTCATTTTTACAAAATGTAAATAAAGAAATGTCAAAAACACATATATTCTGATGTTTTGGGCTCACTCAAATCACGAGGTTATGAATGTATGGTGATATTTTTGCAATGTAGTCTAACATTAGAACGAGATTACTTTGCTTACCTCACTATAGACGATGCAGCACAGCTCTTCTGTAAAATAAGCTCTCCTCTCCCATTCTGCTGCTCAGGCATTTGGGTGAAGTGGCAACAGCACATGCATTTCAACATAAAGTACTCTAATGTTTCCTCATTAATGTTATCAACACATCCATGATTAATGTAAATGTTGTGTAAAACACAACAAGAAACAAAGAATGCTTTGACTGTTTGAGGACTGCACTGTATAGTGCCCCCTGTCCTATCCAAACACCTGAAGCACATTTTCAGTATGCCAAATGTTCGTTTAATTACACTGCGTGTTTGCGTGTGTTTTCGATTAAACAGCATTTCACACACAGTTGCTGGCATCATAAATGGTATCATCAGCCATGTCTTTAACGTATAGCTGTTGTCCCCATCACAGCCACCCATCCAAGGGGGGATTCCCCTCATCGAAGATGGCAGGAATGGCAGAGTTGCCACCATAAAAAGTCATGCCTTGAGCCAGGGAAATTAGCAAAGACATGGGTGATTTTACTATTAGCATCGCAAATTACCTGTATGTTGATTGAATGGGTTCCCTTGCGGTTGATGTATATCAGTGCAAATAATTCAGCCTGAATAATTTGGGTAAATGTGTACACTAGATTTATGCATAGATTTTACATCTTCGGACACAACATACCAATCATACTAATGTATGGTTTACAAAAAAAGGGAACTGCTTTGTCTTTGTAGATGAGAGAAGTGAAGTGTATAAGTGTTGTGCACACGCTACATTACGGCTAAGCAAGCGCCCTTAAAATAGCATCTGAATAACACACCACTGACTTTAGACTAGGTTTTTCCTGGTCTGTGATGGAATTGTTTTCTGAAAATGTAAAATATCACCAGGGAACGTTGGCACCAGAACACGCCTCCTCTTTTTGCTGAACTGCTCCCGACAGTGCATATGCATTCCATAAATTACAAAATAGGAATGATACATGCATCGGTGTAAAAACTACATTTCGCTGGGTGCAAGATGGGGCCCTTGCTCTCATTCGACCCCAAATATGCAGACACTGTTGCCTTTCCAAAACTTTTGGCTTGACATAGAAATCTACTCCAAAGAAAGTCTTCCCAGGCTCCCTCAATTTCTTAAAGGTGATGCTAAGTACTTCCTGCAGTTTTTTAACAGGAGGTAGCCTTTTATTTCCCATTTTGAGGGCCACTAGACGCTCCCTGCGCTGTCAATGATCTTCTGGGCCACATCCTGACTGATGGCAGCACATTCTTGAATGATCAATGTTTGGAGTTTGTCAGAATTTGTCAATTTTTGCTTGTCCACCCGCCTCTTGATGAACGACCACAAGATCTCAATGGGATTAAGGTCTGAGGAGTTTCCTGGCCATGAACCCAAAGTTTTTATGTTTTGTTCCCAGAGCTACATAGTTATCACTTTTGCCCTAAGGCAAGGTGCTCCATCATGCTGGAAAAGGCATTGGTCGTCACCAAACACTTGGATTGTTGGGAGAAGTTGCTTATGGAGGATGTGTTGGTACCATTCTTTATTCATGGCTGTGTTCTTAGGAAAAATTGTGAGTGAGCCAACTCCCTTGGCTGATAAGCAACCCCACATATGAATGGTCTCAGGATGCTTTACTGTTGGTATGACACAGGACTAATGATAGTGCTCATCTTGTCTTCTACGGACAAGGTGTTTTCCAGATGGCAATAAAAATCAGAAAGGGGATTAATCAGAGAAAATGACTTTACCCCAGTCCTCAGCATTCCAATCCTTGTATCTTTTGCAGAATACCAGTCTGTCCCTGATCTTTTTCCTGGAGAGAAGTAGCTTCTTTGCTGCCATTCTTGACACCAAGCCTTCTTCCAAAAGTCTTCACCTCACTTTGTGTGCAGATGTACTCACACAAGCCTGCTGCTATTCCTGAGCAAGCTTTGCACTGGTGGTGCCCCAATTCCACAGCTTAATCAACTTTAGTAGACCTGAGGCACCCTGATGCCTTCTTCACAACAATTGAACCTCTCTCCTTGAAGTTCTTGATGATCGGATGAATGGTCGATTAAAGTGCTCGTCAATGGAGGGGCTGCACTTAGGTGTACCGCGCCATGCTGAAAAGCAAGTGAATTAAATTTCTGTGGCAGTTTTTAAAAGAAAACATTACAAATATTGGCCACCAGGTGGCTCCGGGAGTGAAGATCTTCCTAAGCATTTCACCTGGTTAATCAACTGTACTGTACTGCAGACAACAGGGCATTCCTTTGTCATTAAAACAACTCAATTGTGAAGATAAATATAGCACTATTTTTAAATTAACTACAATCCTGCCAAATAATTTTCTCATCTAAACTGCCTTTTTTTATTTAAAAAAATCATTTTAGTGCACAAAAACAGTAAAAAAAGCTATGGAGTACTTCACTGCTTTAATAGCGTAGGTTGTATGTTCCTCGTCTGAAGAACTTCAGGAGCTGGTAACTGTGGTTCGGTGCCCCTCTGAGACTGTTTTTGTACCATGGTTTTATTAAATAAAGCAGTTTTCCAGATAGTGTTGTAACAGGACACCTCAGAGGAAAATATTTACCCTCTTCTTGCAACAATTATTAAGATACTTTATTTTCTATGGCTACTGTACTTCATAGATAAATCTCAGTGTGTAGCCAGAAGGCCATTTGTGCTGCTATGCACTGTAAAAAATATCTGTGAAAAAAAAACAGTAGGCTAATTTATAATTTAAGTGATTGAAATTACAGATACACCGGCCGTGGCTGCATACTGTTAAGAAAGCTTAATTGAAATGAACTCCCAA
>JACXGM010040168.1:0-10391 GCA_016801145.1 Umbra pygmaea
TATACTGTTGCAGACAACATAAAATATGAATGCCTTCTCAAGGAGAACGCCTGACACCTACCTTGACACTGGAACCCCTGTTTGCCAAAACCCCTGCAGACCAATACAGAGACAACCATTAGACACCCATTAGCTATCAACACACCATTAGATTTTACCAACCAATTATTCCTGTTTAAAGTTTATCAGTAACCCTCAACATAGCCCTAACTTAAACCCTATATTCTAATATTAACCCCTAACCCCAAAGTTAACACCTCCCCTTATTTGAACTTTTACCCTAAACCTAACCCTTAACCTGAAAAAAAATCCCCAGAATATTTAATTTTCACAAAATGCATCGTTAGGTACAGAATAACAAATATTCATTTAAATATATTACTTGGCTATATCTCCAGCTAAACCAAATATGGTGATTTCTCCAAACAAATAATATTGTGATACGGTGAATCATCTACATATTTGATGTATCTTAAACTCTACAAACACTGTTATTCATCTTATCTGAGTTTATTCAGCTATATTTTTGATTGGACATATTTGATTGGCATGTGATCAGACGGATTTGGAGCGGCTGTTGACAGCCTGTACCACCCCTCCTGCTGTAGCTGATGCGGCCGCTGCGCAAATCCTGATACAGCCAGAGAGCGGCAACTCGCACAGACACGCTTTTCCTCACATCTTAACTCTGTTGGTCAATTTCTCTTTCTTGTCATCAATTTCTCGTTCTCTTCTCTGTATCTCTCTTTTTATTTTTGCTCCTATTTTTTTTCCAACGTTAGGGTATAAAAAACAAGAAGCCACCCCACGGTTCTCCCCATTTTCTCTTTATGTCTTTTCCTTCCTCCATCTCCTCATCTCTCTTACCAGATGAAGTCGGTGCAATGGCTGCAGAAGGTCGGCTGTTTGAAGAAGCGCGCAATGAACTTGTGGTCCTTCACCTCGTGCACATTTTTCTGTCGAAGGGCGCCCTGGCGCGCGAAGCCCCGCATGGGCTCGCGGGGTCCACTGTCCTCTCCGTCGCTGTTGCTGTTCGCCCCGGAGTCAGCCATTGCGTTCAGTCAGTGTTTTTAAAACGCGGAAGTCTGTATTGGACAAAAGTTTTTGTACAGCCTCAACTGACAGTTGTTCTACAGTGTCCGTGTCGTGTGTGCGCGCCTATCTCCGTTCGGCTTCCACGGATAACTATCTCTTCCTTCCTCCTTTCAGCGCGAGTCACTCTCGCTCTCCACCCGCTCACTGCCGCCTGCCGCCGATACATTGGAGAGCGCGAGAGCCGCCACACTCATATACACACACATCCCCCGGTTTATTAACCCCGCCTCCGTTACTCAACATGTAACCCACCTGTGTGTATGTGTGTGTGTGTGTGTGTGTGTGTGTGTGTGTGTGTAGGTAGGTGTGTGTGTGTTTGTGTGTGTGTGTGTGTGTCTACAGGTAGACTATAACATTCACTATTATAAGAAATTTCACCTTGGCCCAGATAAGGGTCTATCATTTGAAGGGAGCCTAGAGACTAAGAAATTAACAGTTGAGCATAATTCTCTAGTGTCTAGTGTCTGCGTTCATATAACCTTCCATCCCACTTACCATCCTGCAAAGTGTGCACAAGTTCACTCCTGACAAAGTAATAGAAGAAATTTAGTTATGTATGCTGGGAGTTTTAACATCCACGTATATTTATGTTCATGTCCATGTGAAATTGAAAACACCATAGCCTATGTGAACATTTCTTTAAACCTGCACTATGTATGTATAACTTTTTTTACATAAAAAACTGTATTTGAGTAGTAAATGTAAGGGACTTGGATCCAGGGATGAAAAACATTAACTTAAATAATACAAAATAGCAGAATAGCTAAATTGGAATTTCACATTAACTAACAAATGTGTACACAGAAAAAAACAGAAAAAATTATAATGTACAATTTCCATAAATTACTTATATTGTCCCTGAATTATTCCTGTTATTCCTGTGTTCAATTAAGAAACACACACATATACACTCACCTAAAGGATTATTAAGAACACCATACTAATACTGTGTTTGACCCCATTTCGCCTTCAGAACTGCTTTAATTCTACACGGCATTGATTCAACAAGGTGCTGAAAGCATCCTTTAGAAATGTTGGCCCATATTGATAGGATAGCATCTTGCAGTTGATGGAGATTTGTGGGATGCACATCCAGGGCACAAAGCTCCCGTTCCACCACATCCCAAATATGCTCTATTGGGTTGAGATCTGGTGACTGTGGGGGCCATTTTATTACAGTGAACTCATTTTCATGTTCAAGAAACCAATTTGAAATGATTCGAGCTTTGTGACATGGTGCATTATCCTGCTGGAAGTAGCCGTTAGAGGTTGGGTACATGGTGGCCATAAATGGATAGACATGGTCAGAAATAATGCTTAGGTAGGCCGTGGCATTTAAATTATGCCCAATTGGCACTAAGGGGCCTAACATGTGCCAAGAAAACATCCCCCAAACCATTACACCACCACCACCAGCCTGCACAGTGGTAACAAGGCATGATGGATCCATGTTCTCATTCTGTTTACGCCAAATTCTGACTCTACCATCTGAATGTCTCAACAGAAATTGAGACTCATCAGACCAGTCAACATTTTTCCAGTCTTCAACTGTCCAATTTTGGTGAGCTCTTGCTAATTGTAGCCTCTTTTTCCTATTTGTAGTGGAGATGAGTGGTACCCGGTGGGGTTGTAGCCCATCCGCTTCAAGGTTGTGCATGCTGTGGCTTCACAAATGCTTTGGTCAGCAATAGTACTCTGTGGTAGCTCTGACATTTAGTTATTATGAAATGAATTTATGGAATGATTAAAATACAAGAACAGTTTAATAAGTAATAGAACCAAACATAGTAAACACTTACGCATTTAATTTGTCTGCTACTTTTTGCCAGCCCTCTCTCCTGGCTTTTGCAGACTTTGAGGTGTTACCTTGCCTTGCGTTTTAATCAAACGTTCAAATTCCTTGTAACCTTCAAGCAATGACCGTTGCTCTTCTGCGGAGTAAAACTGGATGTGCTCTTTGGCCATGATGAACAGCCAATAGCAGAGTTGCTGATCAACTTTTCTACTTTCGATACATCTCCCCTTTTATGCCAACGCACGTACCTGCAATCATTTCAGATGACTCAATCCAGCAATACTAATTGTAAACAGCAGGTGTGTTCAAAGAACCTAATTAGCCAGATCATGATTAGCCTGACGATGTCATCTTGGATGTGTCATTTGATCTCGGATGTATTAAGCAACCTACGAAGAACGGACCCCTGTAATCAGATATTATTCATCATAACCACCTGTGGAAACATCTGAGCCTAGAAACCCAGACATCTGATGGGTTTGGTCGACTGCATCTCTGCACAAACTTTCGAGCAGGGTCCAGCTGCGGCTTGGGCGTTTCTGTTATGACACAAGCACGCCCATTGGGAGTTCCTGGTAGTGTTTCATCGACCAAGATTATTATAGTTAACTAAAACTAAGACTGAAACTATCAATGAAAAAACATTATCATTAACTGAAAATAAAATAAGTTACGATAGATTTGTGACTAAAACTTATGTATGAAACTAATTAAAATAAAATAAAATCACTGGTTAAATATCTTCAGTTTTAGTTCTTTAATTCAGCATGGTAAATATACAAAGTAATTCAAATGCAACATGATTTTTCCATAAATATTGTTGGTGTTTTAAAACCAACAGTTGTGCAGGTTGATTGTTTAATAAGTTAAAGTGTTACAGTGCAAATACGGGTGTGCAAATACCAATGTGGATTTCAAGTGAAGAGCAGATATCAGGTTTCCTTTCTGTGGTTTTTGTCTGATTTAAACCGAGTATGAATATGTTTCAATTAGCCTCTAAAATCTGTTTTCAGTAACATACTATGGAAGCATCTTTGCAAAACAATAATAGGAACTAGGGGTTTAATGTATCATATTGGTTTCATACATATTGTCAGTGTTGAAGAAGCGGAGCCAAGTGCAGTAAACAGAGTTTTTAATGAATAACGTAACAAGTTGTCAAAATAACAAAGACTTGCGATCCAAGAATACGTATAAATAACAGGAGCAACAACCAACAACTAAAGATAAACCATCTGGGTTTTAAATACTGATCCTAATGACCAACAGAAAACACCTGCCAGTAACATAGAGTGTGCTAGAGAATGGACAAACCAAAAGTACAAAAACTCGGGCGAATGAGAGCGTCGCTGTCCACCAGGGAGAGGAGCAGGTGCGACAGAGCCTCCAGCCGCGCAGGGCAGAGGGAGAGACCGAGGCCTCCCCCGAGAATGGGGACCGGGACGGTCCGGACGCAGCCGATGGAAATCCCTGCACAGGGAAGGGTTCAGGATATCGCCAGCAGGCACCCAACTGCGTTCCTCCGGACCGTAGCCCTCCCAGTAGACATAGTTCTGGAGTCAACCCGCCCGCCGCTGGAATATTGTCCGTGCTGGGGTGCCAGGGAACCAGAGGGGGCTGGAAGCCTAAAACACATTGAAAAGGTGTTAATCCGGTGGAGGAATGACGGAGGGAGTTTTGGGCATATTCAGCCCACGGGAGGATGTCCGCCCAATCCCCAGGTCGGTCCCTACAATAGGACCGGAGGAACCTCCCTATCTCCTGGTTAGCCCGTTCGGTTTGACCATTGAACTGTGGGTGGAAGCCGATCCCTGAAATCAGGAGGCACATAGACACAGCCAGGAGGACAGTTAGGAGGGGGGGGGTGGTTACCTGCTGGCGCTGTATCTCCTCATCCAGATCCCATTGTATGGGCGCAATTATGCGTGTCGGTGGGATCACAGTTGTTAGTTCTGATGCACTGGGTTTCGGTTCATACAATCGCGACAGCGCGTCGGCCTTTGTATTCTTGGACCCTGGTCGGTAGGAGATGGTGTAGTCAAACCTGGTCAAGAAGAGTGCCCATCTTGCCTGTCAGGGGTTTAATCGCCTAGCCGTTCGGAGGTATTCCAAGTTGCGGTGGTCGGTCAGTACCAGGAAAGGATGCGCAGCCCCCTCCAACCAGTGCCTCCATCTCTTCAGGGCCTCTACTACAGCCAACAACTCCCTGTCTCCCACGTCATAATTCTGCTCGACTGCCGAGAGCTTCCGGGAGTAAAAACGCACAAGGGACCAGTTTGGCAGGTGTACCCTGGCGCTGCGATAGGATGGCGCCCAGACCCACCTCCGACGCATCCACCTCAACCACAAACGGGAGGGTAGGATCAGGATGTCGATGAACAGGCGCCGTAGTGAAGCGGGTCTTCAGTGTTTGGAATGTCTCGTCAGCCTCGGTTGACCAGACCAGACGCCGGGGCGCACCCTTCAGCAGAGCCGTGAGAGGCGCAACTATGGTGCCAAAGGAGCGGATAAACCTCCGGTAGTAGTTCGAGAAGCCCAGGAAACACTGGAGATCCCTGGTTGTCTAAGGAACTGGCCATGACGTCACGGCCCCAATTTTATCCACTTCCAGTTCCAAGCCTGAGGTGGTGATCCTGTAACCCAGAAAGGAGACCGACGACTGATGGAAGAGGCATTTCTCCGCTTTGACAAACAGGTGATGGGCGAGCAATCATTGCAAGACCTCCCGAACGTGTTGGACGTGGTGGGCATAGGTGTCGGCGAACACCAGGATGTCGTCAATATATACCAAATTGATATATACCAAATTGAATTAAAGTGTTTTACTGATTTCATTCAATTTGTAGTGACTATGTCCTATACTTAGCCGCTACTGGTTGCTAATGTAGAGTATTGTTTCTAACATGTACTTAGTCAAAACAATGTCCAGTCTTTTTCCATAGTTTGCTATTCGTTGCATTTATTTTCTCCGTCCTCACAGCGTTTAAATACAATAAATAGTGACATAAAGCTCTATAAACAATGTAATCCTGAGCACAGTTAAAAACTGTTTGCTCCTGTTCCTTTTATTAACAACAACTGTTTGCATTAACACAGGACCTTAAATTACCCCAGGCCACCCTTGACCTTGACAACACCAAGAAATATCATGCCCCCTGTGGATTGGAGGAAAACAACCTGTATGGCTCCTACACTCCAGCCCCTAATTGCTTCTGGCAGAAGACAAAGCAATTTTCCAGTATTATAAAGAAAGGGCCATACTGTGAACAAAAAACAACCTTAAAACAACCCACATTATAGACTTAACAACTTATACAACATCTTTACCACATAAACCATGTGCCCTTATATTTCCACATTTACACTGTGGCCTCACATATGAGGCATATTTTAGTCACAGGTCGTATAACCACATTTGTCTTTGCTTGGAGACGAACAGAACGTACAAGTCCCCCTTTATCAGGGAAAGTTTCCAGTATTTTCCCAAGTATCCAAGACCCACGTGGAGCTGTAGAATCCACGACAACAACGACATCCCCAGGCATGAAGCTTCTTCTTTCCTTTGCCCATTTTTGTCGTTCCTGCAACAATGGTAGGTATTCATGCGTCCATCGTTTCCAGAAGAGATCAGCAATGTATTGGACCTGTTTCCATCTTCTCCTTGCATACAGATCACTTCTTTCAAATAGTCCTGGTGATAAAATTGGCTTCCCTTTCAGTAGAAGCAAGTGGTTAGGAGTTAACGCCTCAAGATCATTTGGTTCTTCTGATAATTTAGTGATGGGGCGGTCATTAAGAATGGCTTCTACTTCGCAGAGCACTGTTTGGAACCCTTCATCATCCAAACTTTGTTGACGAAGCACTGAGCTCAGAACCCTTCGGATTATCCGTATGATGCGCTCCCAAACGCCACCGTGATGTGATCCAGATGTTGGATTAAAACTCAATTTTATTCCTTTTTGTGAAAGATATCTTTCAATGCGACCCTGGTTTAACAATGCTAAGGCTTCTCTCAATTCTTTTTCAGCTCCCACAAAGTTGGTACCGTTGTCTGACCTCATGTGACAAACCTGTCCTCTTCGACAGATAAACCTTCGCAGTGCATTGATACATGAACTAGTATCAAGAGAGTAAGCGGTTTCCAGGTGAACGGCTCTACTCGTCATACAAGTGAAGATCACTCCATAACGTTTTACAATGTTACATCCCCTTTTCACCTCGAATGGACCAAAATAATCAACACCAACATTAGTGAATGTAGGGAGGTCAGGAACAATTTTTTCTCTGGGCAGGCCTGCCATCTTTTGGTCACCAGCCTTACCTCTGTAGCGTCGGCAGAATCCGCATCTTGCTATAATTGTCCTCACTGCAGAGTTAGCATTTGTGATCCAGTACTTTTTCCGTACAGTGGAAAGGACATAATTCCTTCCCCCGTGGCCCAACGGCTCATGAAAATGGCGGAGAATAAGGTTTGAAAGGTGTTGGTCTTTAGACAGAATGAGGGGATGTTTGGTGTGCTCCGGCAAAGCTGAGTTATTGAGGCATCCCCCAACTCTCAGAAAGCCATCTTCTAGAACTGGATCCAGCTTGTAGATGGTGCTACATTTTTTCACATGTTTTTGATGTGATAATGTAGCGATCTCATCCTGAAATCTCTCTCTCTGACAAAAAGAAATTAGTTCTCACTTTCTACGAGGTCATCCAATGTCAAGTTCTTCCCTTTGAATGAAGAATGAAAAGCTTGCATTTTGTGCTGCACATCCACCACAGGTGCTCCATTAGCGTTAGTGTGTGCAAGCTGCTTTCTTTGTTTGCTCAGCATCAGCAGGGTTTTTTTCAGTCTGAGAATCCATGCAACTGCAACCTTTAATCTCTGCCAATCAGAGAAAAATGTTATTAGTTGATTGGTGGCAGTCAAGGTGTTAATGGTTGCATTAACCAGCACACTTTGTTTAACCTCTGGATCATCACTTGGGATGCTGAAGTCCATGGGCGGTCTTTGCCATTCATCTTCTGGACCCCATAGAAAAGTTGGGCTTTCAACCCATCTTAGGTTAACCAATTTTTCAGCTTTCAATCCTCTTGAAGCATCATCTGCAGGGTTTAGCGATGTGGGAATGTAACTCCACTGTGACACATCTGAGTTGTCTCTTATCATGGTAACCCTGTTAGTGACGAAGGTTAGGAATCTTTTGTCTTCATTTCTTATGTACTTTAGACCCGGTGTGCTGTCGGTCCAAAAGCGCGATTTCTTCAGTGGAATCTGTAGCTCTGTTTGAAGCATCTGGTCGACTTTAATGGCGACAACAGCAGCAGTAAGTTCCAGACGAGGTATGGTGACAGGTTTTAGAGGAGCCACTCTAGATTTGCCAAACAAAAATGCAACGTGGACCACTTCCTCAAAGTTCTGCATTCTGAGGTAGGTAACTATGCCATATCCGTTTTCACTAGCATCCGAAAAGTGATTTAGTTGTGCACTTACAACCTTTCCAAATACTTTAGGTTTGATACACCGGTTGACTTTGAAAGTAACCACTTTCTGTAGATCTGTCAGCCACTTGATCCCCCTCTGCTCAAAAGGTGTAGGTATGAGGTCATCCCAATTGTACCTCTGCCTGCATAAATCCTGTAGCAGCAGTTTAGCAGGGAGAATAAGTGGTGCCAAGAACCCCTGTGGATCATAGATGGAACTGATTACAGACAACATGCCACGTTTAGTGTGTGGTTGCTCCTTGACTTTCAGTTGAAACTTGAAAGTGTCCGTTTCTATACACCATTGCAGACCTAAAGCTCTCTCTATTGGCAATTTATCTCTGTCCAGATCCAGCTCGAGCAAGTTCTGAGATTTGTGTTCTTACGGAATACTTTGGAGTACATCTCGGCTATTACTCATCCATTTTGTGAGATTGAACCCCCCTCTGCTGCAAATGGCTCTTAGATCCTTAATCATGACAACAGCCTCCTCTTCAGAGGAAAGTTTTTTTTTAGAAGATCATCCATGTAAAAATTTATTTTGATTGTGTCAATGACTTCTTCTGAAAAGCTTGTTTGGTTATCCTCAGCAGTCCTCCTAAGAGCAAAGCAGGCACAACTGGGTGATGATACAGCCCCAAATAAATGAACAGTTATACGATATTCTACCAGATCACGGTCCAGGTTGCCTTCAGGCCACCATAAAAACCTTAAAAAGTCCACATGTTCTTCTGCGACCTTGACTTGATGGAACATGGCTTGTATGTCTGCCATCACTGCTACAGGTTCTTGTCTGAACCTTAAAAGGACTCCTATTAAGGAGCTATTTGGGTACGGGCCTTGTAAAAGTTGACTGTTAAGAGAGACACCTTTAAAGTCTGCTCCACAGTCAAACACAACACGCAAGGTTCCTTTCTTAGGATGATATACACCATGGTGAGGTATATACCATACCTTACCCTTACATGGTTCTAACTTATGTTGAGGCACCTGCTCTGCATAGCCTTTGTTAATGACATCAGTAAGAAACTTTGTGTACCCTTCATGATAACTTGCATCCTTCTGAAGCCTTCTCCTCAAGCCATGAACACGTTGCTTGGCAATGTATAGATTGTTTGGCATGGTGACATCTTCCTCTTTGAATGGCAGTTTCATTTTTTAGTGTCCTTTATGAAGCTGAACAGAGCTATCCATAATTCCAATGAATTTCCTTTCCTCCCTTGACATCTCTTCTTGGTATTTGGAAGTTACCTCATTAAAGTTATGGTTGTATTGGTTCATCAGTAGCTCTTCAATTCTGTTGACTGACGTTCTATTAACAGTAACCTCAGGGTAACCACTAAACCTTTGCTGTTCACCGTTTCCCTTTAACGGGCCATTAACCACCCAACCCAATAAGGTTCTAATAGTGTACGGTCCATTGCCCTGGCTGTTAATAACCTCCCAAGGCTCCATCAACTTGGAGGTATTGGTACCAATTAACAAGTCCACAGCAGCTTTTATACGAGGAATCCCAATGTCCTTAAAATAAGGCCACTTGGCCAACTCCTCTTCTCTGATCATATTGTCTGTCGACACAGGCATCTCCTCTTGAGTGAAAACATCAGGAAGCTCATAGAAGTGTTCTCCAGCAAACCCTAAGATTTCTACTCCAGTAATAATATAACTCGGAATTGCTTTGTTATGACTCATGGTGCGCAAATTAATTTTCGCTCTTCGTCCCACAACGTTCAATCTGTTAGCCAGATTCTCTGAACAGAAGGTGCCTGTACTTCCTGGATCCAGAAACGCATACGTTTCTATCACTTTATTTCCCTTTGTGCTTTTAAATTTAACAGGCAGAATAGGAAGAATGCCATTACCAGCCCCTGTATGGCCACAAGTTGAAGTAGTTATACAACTCTCAACTCTTTTTTTAGCCAGCCCTGCATCACGCCCCCTGTGGACAGCTCTTTCCTTTTTTGCAATATGCAAAACACCGGGATGGGTTTGGTTGCAGTGTCTGCAAGTAATGCGCCTGTCGCAATTC
>JACXGM010040169.1:0-10391 GCA_016801145.1 Umbra pygmaea
TTGAAGTAGTAATCAATTCCAAAACATTTTCCTGTAGGAGAGCTTTTGATGGGAGTGGTTTTGAACTTGTGTGTATGTGGTATATTATTCAATAATCCTACCTTGTATTTAGTTGTTATTATTGGTAGTGGTTTTGAACTTGTTGTGTGCATGTGGTATATTATTCAATAATCTTACCTTGTATTTAGTTGGTATTATTAGTAGGTTAACGTTATTTCTGCTTACCATGCACAATAAATATTATACAGGGACTACATCTACAGATGGTGAAGTGGTAAAGTGCTTGCTGTCATACCGCATCACCAAAACGTACATTTGTTTATCATTTATTGGTCCTTACAGAGTGACGCTAAATCATTGAAAATGCTCTACTCTGAAAAAAGAGTGAGTTCTATGTAGCCTACAGTACAGTGCAATACTTGTTTGCAACTTTTACATATTACATTATTCAAACAGATATCACATTTTGAAGAGAAGCTCACAAAAAATCAGTTTGAAAGATATTGGCCTACCTACATTCTAATTCAATAAACAAATGTGTCTGTGTGCAAATAAACTATTTGTTCCAGGACTGTTGTTCATTGTTGTTACAGTATGTTAGGAGTATGTTACTATGTATAACTTAATGTTATTTTGAGCATATTATTTATA
Organism: Umbra pygmaea; assembly: GCA_016801145.1. NCBI lineage: Eukaryota > Metazoa > Chordata > Actinopteri > Esociformes > Umbridae > Umbra > Umbra pygmaea. The sequence goes on from JACXGM010040169.1 coordinate 652, forward strand.
GAGTAAAACAATCCTGACTGCTCATAAGCCATCCAAATATATTTTTAGAAGTCACTATATGACTTCTTAAGAGGCACATGGATAAAGTAGCGCAGTGTGCTAGGGCAACTCTCAGTAATGTGAAAAAGTTGCAATGACGGAGATAGTGGGTTGAAGCATGTGTAGGTGTGTACTCTTATAATCAGCGCTAATCACTTCTTAAGAAACTATTACTTTTAATTTAAATAATACTGGTGGGTTTGTCTTTTAAATGGTTAATTGTAAATGGATTGCATTTATATAGCTCCTGCAGGAGTTTGCAATATCAGTTTTTGTCATTTTACTTGTATTTGGCCTATTAATTAAATCAGAAAATTAAAATGCATTTTTTTATTTAAATAAAGCCTTGTTTGTTTAAATACCGTTTAAGAAAGAGGAGAAATATCATAGACTATCCTGTATCTCCATTCTTCGTTCTACTAATTCAATAAACCAATGGGTGTGTAGTCTACTTTAGAATTTCAGAATGCATTCCTGAATCCTGTGTGAAAATTTGTACAGTAGGCTTTTTATACAGTATTTCAAAGTACAGTTTCACTTTGCGGGACAAAAATGGGTACCGAAGGAGATTGTGTTTGTAAGTTGTTATACTGTATAAAGTATGAACCACTAGTGTAACCAAAGTCTGTCTTTCGTGCGCCTCTGACTATACATTACCACTCGAATACTTGTTGTTTTAACACATTTGCCATCTATATTGTGTCATTCATTGAGTGGCAATCGTGCTGATTAGCTCCCACCTCAAGATCAATTCTCATTCTTGATGTAGGAAAGAAGTGTTGATTGCTCCCCAATGAATGATGCCATAAAGGGGAGAGTGGATTAGACAGGAGAGACAAAATATGTTAGTTTAGCAGAGTGTACAACAAGTATTTTAAACCGCAGTAAAGAGTTTTATATTTACACATTTGTTTGCTCCACGGTGTTAAGTGTTAAATATTCGGCTTGGTAAGATCTTTGTTGAAATGATGATTTCAGGAGTCAGGATGCGGTTGATAATAGAATGTTTAATAAGTACTTCTCGTTACGGAAACAGGGTCATCTCATAACAAGGAAATTAAGACGTGGTGTGAAAAAATGCCCCGAGTGATCATATGGAACTGACTTATATAGCCTTTGCATTGTTGTTCACATACCTTCTAGAAGGAGACCCCTATCTCCTCAGACCTGTGACTTGTCTCATGTGAGAACAGGTGCAGGTCACCTCAACCTCTTATCTACGTAGGTTACTATCTCTTAATGTAAAAGCCACTGCTCCTAACCTTGAGTGCCCATACTACAAAGTGTACTCCTTTCTGAATAACTCAGTAACCCCTATCTGTCTAAATGTCCTGTCAGTAAAATGTCCTGTTCTAATAGTCTGAATGGCATCTACATGTATTAGACCTGTGATGGAATTACAGTCTAACCTACAATAGTTCATATAGTTATAAACTGTCTAATATATAACAGAGTTATAAGTTATAAGTCCTACGCCATAAGCTAAAGCTTATTCTGATGTTATAGTATACGAACTGTAAGGGCTCTCTCTGTCTTACGTCATCGTTGGCCTTGCTTCCTTCGTCTCCTCTCCTAAGGCTTATCTTCACCCTGAACATGTCTGTCTACATGTCCTAGAATGTTTCCTAAAGGCCTCAACTAATAGCCATATAACTCTCTCATCCAGTAATACCATTCTAACCTGTTCAAACTGTATTTAAACATGATTATATAGAATATAATTACCAACAACGGTTACGACACAACGTCTTTGGCCGTACCGATATCCGAGTGCCAAATGTCGGCCATTAAATACTGTACCTATCGGTGAACGGAGTAGTTAAGGACTGGAGTAAAACAAGAAATATGTTTCAATAAACAAAGCTGCAAGAACACAAATAAAACATCATTAACAATACTCACCAACAGACGAAGCTTATAAGGTAACTAAGAAATAAATTAGCTGCGTTGCTGTGAGGTGAACTCATCTGCTGCACGGCAAAATGAAGAAAGGGGGAGGGGGATTGGGGAAGAAGAAGCCCCAGATGAGGAAGAAGCCGTGACGGCCGACCGAACGCAGGGGACTGGGCGGTGACTAGCGCTATTGACGAGAGCTTAGGTTTCTATATAAGAGATAACACATTTTATTTTATAAATAGCTTTTTTCAAATATTGAGATATTTATCCCAAAATGCATCACTACACTCTTCATAATGGAAAACAGGCCCAAGGCATGATTTTCATCAAATATCAACTGTTGAACTTAAAGGAATATTTTAAAGATAAAAAGGCACCCTTTTTGAAATAGCTTTCTCAGTTTTGGAGATATTAATGTCAAAATGCATCAGTATACTCTTCATAGTACGATTTAACAGCCGCTAGACATGTTTTATAACATAGGAATATGAAATTATCTTTACTGCGTTGTATTTTAATGGCTTTTTTGTTGTCATTACAGAGTGCAGGACATTGTAGAGTACATTTCATTATATTTGCGTAGTGTACAGAGTTTGTGGTTTGACTGGTCAAGTCTGTTTTCTGAAGATGGCGCCTGGCTGTATACACGAACAATAATGTCTTTTAAACTATATTAACCTATATTTCTAATAAAATGTCTGTACACTTACAAAGTTCTCAATGCTTCGGTTTGCATGTAGGGACCCTCATTATGCTACCATGGAAGTGTGGTCCTATTTTGAGTCTTGTTAGTGGTACTAGTGATTTATTTTTACTTCATCCATGGCCACACAGCTAGCGTTGAGGTAATTATCATTTTGCACTAAAACTGGGCACATTCGATGAAAACATATCCCAGAGAACGGTCGACTTGGTACCAATGTGATATTAACCCCTAGGTTCATTTTGGACCAGAGTTGTACTTTAATAGGATGCTAACAAAAAAATTAAAACAAAAGTAATGTTACTTACCAGAAAAACTGAACTGCCAACTCCTTTGAGTGTTTTGTTGTACAACCAAACGCCATAGCCACGCCATTTGCTTAATCGCTGATTTTAAAATTAACAAGACCTTAATTTGAAAAATGAACATCAATACATATTGCAGAAGGCTTAACTCTAGCGATTGAGACCGTATAATTATTATGAAAATGTTTACTGAAGTAATAAATCAAGTGAGAAGTGTCTTAAATTCTCATAGACTATTACAGAAACCGAGCTCTTTTGCAACCAGACATATCGCCCCCAGCTAAAATTCAGATAAAATGCAGGTTTAAGGCACTTCTGCATTTGTGTCAAGCCAAACCGGATGCTCGCCCTGTGGGAGCAACAATGTTACACATACTACAAAATTCTACATCGTAAAATTAGTTACATTTTGAAAATAATTGTAACAAAATATTAACAAAAAAGTTGTCATTGTGACTTGTGGGGATTCTTGAATTATTTGTGTACCAATGAATATACTTACTTTTTGGCCAATCTACTATGTGCTACAACTAAAATTGGCTTGTGCCTGAATCTAATTGCCTACACTTGTTATAACAGCTACTTTCCTGCTAATAACGTTGTGCCACTTTTCTCATCATAATCAGTAAAACTTGAACTTGAATAGTGTGCCTGTGTTCTATTATTAAATAGGATAGGGAATGTTTTTATAAGTCATTTAAAATATTTCTATTTTCTGCCCTCTCTTTCAGTCACGGGAACAAGGAAGTGTTCTCATGTAGGGGAATTGAGTTGGCAGTGAACTATTTCCTGGAAAGAGGTCATTCAACCATTACAGTGTTTGTGCCCTCCTGGCGCAAAGAGCAGCCAAGACCTGATGTCCCTATCACAGGTGAGAATCAATAATAAATCTATATAGACTGTTATATGTTGTAATAATGTCCAAGTTCACATAAATACAACTGTAGTAATATCCATCTGTGAATTATCTGCATATCCTAACAGCCCTTAGAGGGTTTTTACATTACGATAGATACAATAGCTTTCAACAACATTTTCCAAATCTGCTCGAGCCGAGGTCGGGATCTATGTAAACTTGTGGGTCTCTCTCGAACTCCATGTGACCTCCGGAGGTAGCGCATGGGAGATCCTACCTGGGGCTTTGCTAATAGCCCAAGAGAAATGTGTATTGTGGAGAAATTCTTTACTGTAAGTCAATGGGCTGGGCTGATTTCTGAGCTCACCCAGCTCAAGACATCTTGATTGACAAACCCCCAAATGCGTGATTGTGGTCTGGAGACATGACAGTGTAAAGACAAACAGTATGGAAATGAGCTTGTGTGGATTTGATAAATGTTGATGAAGCAATTAGGTTTAGCTGCCTTGCTCCTACATATTTTGGTTACTAGCCAAATAATTTTAATGCTAGATGACTTACCAAGAGGGGTTGGAAGCAGTTAAGAGAACATACTGTATCGATAACTGGAAAAGAACAAATAGAAGCAGGATCTGGAATAAACCTGATTCCAAGTGGTTAATAGTTGAAGTTCCAAAGGTTTCAAATGTGTTTACAGTTTGTCATTCTGTAACTGATATATACCAAATATATAGGTGCATATACCAGATCATAAACTTGACTGGCTTTCTACTGTTGGAATCTGGGGGAACAGTGCATTGATATCAAACATTGACAAAGGCACTGTACACATACTGATGGTGTTATAAGGTGACCCCCCCCCCCCATCTGATTTGACCAAAGTCACACAATTCTGTCCATATTCAATAGGTCCCTCTCCTAATAATGTAATCATGAGGGCTACCATTTACAATATGTTTAACTAGTACCTTAAATGTAATGCATGCTGCTCACCAATAAATATTAATGTGGGTGTTGTATGGCACATGATGTGTATATACTGTACATGTTTATTTTTATATTAATTACAAATGCTACACATTGTAAACACCAACGTTTTGAAATATATATGTTTTCTTGTATTGGACCTCTCTTTAGTTCTGGTACAAATTAATTAATAATAGTCTTTTTTGAATAATTATTGGTCAATTTAAAATGTTGATTTGAAACAAAACCTGTTCAAAACCTTTCTAATCATTGGAGTCTTCATACATTTTGGCAAGATGATGGGAGATGAAACACAATCTTTCTTTATTTATATTTATTATAGCGGATTGTTGTTAGACCAATATAGTAAGCATTTAACAATTGAGTTAGCATACACATTGAAAATGATCATGTAGCTGAATATTACTATAATGTTGCAACAGTCTGAATGTTAAATACTTTCCTGATGCATATACAGTATCATGCAAATGTCTTCTGGATTGGTGAGTCAGTAAATATCTTATTTTATGTTTACACTGTGTGTACGTTTATGGCCAATTTATGCAGATGTCCAGGTAATTCCATGTTATTGCCACTGTGCAAGGCTAGGGTGTGGCATGTGTCACAGTATTGTGTATTTTTACTTGTTCACTGTTTTATTTTTAATGGTTGAACAATTCTTATTCTTTGGCTGTCACCAAGTGTGTCACTAAGTGATTTTTATTAGTCAAATTGAACTACGATAGGCCAATACATTACAAGAACCTGAAGCCAATTAAACTTAGACAACCCATTACTGATTGTGGATCTTGTTTCAAGCCAAAAACAATTAAATCAACCATGTCTTATCCATTGCATGTAACACCCTTATGAATAGAGCTATAAATGTGCCAAAGCCTAGGTAGAAAGACTTAAAAGATAGCGGCCTTATGTTCCGCGATTCTCAACTTGAGATTACGTTTTGTTTGTCCAACATACATCAAGCCACAAGGGCATATCAACACATAAACAACATGAGTAGATAAACAATTTATGAAATCTTTAATATTATATTTTCGTCCTGAATGAGGATGACTAAATGTTTTAGTATCTACAGTATTGTCGCAATGAGCACATCTACCACATCTATAATTACCAAAGACTTTTTGTGCAAGCCAATTTGTTTGTGTAATTGCCTTTGAATGTTATTAATGTATAATTTATGAGCTGGTTAAGTTTAGCCCAGATCTTTCTAGCCATGTAAGAGAGAAAGCAGATGTAGACCTGTCATGTGGTTCATAGAATTGAAGTGTCACTGAAATATTTATTGTGAAATATACATATGCTGCCGCACTGATATGACTTAGCTTTCAATGGTGTGGCTGATGTCAATTCCTAGATGAACTGCTGAGTAGCATGGAGGAGCAAATTTGTTTTACCAATGGCTTATGCATTGAGTGAAATATGTGTACATTCCAGCAATTATCTATGCAATCCTGTTTGAGGGCAGCTATCATAGACATACTGAAGACATTTTCACCTGCCCCTGTTATATACAGCTGATAATGACCCATTGTAGAAATTGACCTTATTATGCATTTATTAGTACAGACGTGATTAAATTGAGAATGTTCCTCATCATGTCATTAAAGTGTGAAACTTACCACTGTTTGCCACAGGGAGAGTTTATTTAAAAAAAAAAGAAGTACAGTTTTTGCCATCAGGTAACATCGGTGTGCACAACAGTTGTTAATCCAAAGCTGTGTTTGGCTCACAGCCGTTTATAATTTGATTTGATTAACATAGCTTATATCTGTATCATTAGAGTTATACATGTAATTGTATTCAAATAGACATCACATTTTTATGAGAAGCGCACCAAAAATCTGTTTTAAAGATTTATTACTATGTACTCTGTGGTCCCTGAAATAATAAAGCTGTTTTCTGCAGATTTCTCTAAAGGGCATTTGGCCTAATGGAGTAGTCACTTACACACATGAGATTGCGGGTTCAAAACATAGGTAACTGCTTTTTTTAATGTCGGCCACTATTAGGCATTTTTCAAACTATTGGTATCTGCAATTATAATGGCAGAGAAATATAACAAAACTTTCTCTGCTGGACTGGAGCTATTGAGGACTGACTGATTCAATACACTACCTCATATACTGTATATAGTTTATATTTTGCTGTTGTTGTTATTTTTCAGCAATTATAGAACTTAACAGAATTTTTTTCTAGTCATTTTCAAAGTTATTTATGAAGCTATTACGTCTATTAACACTGGCAATTTTGATTTTATTTGTTGTTTTTATTCAAAGGACATTAAGTTTTATATTATAAGTTGGTATTTTTATACATTTAATTTATCAGATTTTTAATATATTTTGATGTACCTCTGTTCTGTTGTGACAATAAAACAAACAAGTTTATTTTTAAACTGCATTATCATTTTGTTATCACTTTTGCCTTATGGCAAGCTGCTCCATCATGCTGGAAAAGGCATTGGTCATCACCAAAGTGTTCTTGGATGCTTGGGAGAAGTTGGTCTCTGAGGATGTGATGGTACCATTCTGAGAAACAACCCCACACATGAATGATCTCAGGATGGTCTCAGGATCTTCATGGCAAACAGAGACTTTGCAATTCATCTGATCACTCTTCATGAAATGGAGTATATGCAAATTGCCATCATCAACGATGAGGCAGCATACTTTTAGAAAATGTATTGTTTTGTCATCTTCAAAACCTTTGACCACAAATGTGGCTTACCAAAATTAAACAGAATATCTATCCTTGCGACCTGACCATGGGTTCTCTGGCTTTCCCCAGACCATGTGCACAAGGCAGCGCAAATTGGAATAACACTGACCGGGATTTGGTTAGATAAAGAGGGACTTTGCAATTCATTGCAATTCATCTGATCCATCTTCATGACATTCTGGAGTATATGCAAATTGCCATCATCAACACTCATGACAGCAGACTTTGTGAAAATTTGTATTTTTGATAGTGCTGTCAAACGATTAAAATATTTCATTGCGATTAATCGCATTAATGTCATAGTTAACTCGCAATTAATCGCACATTTTTATTTGTTCTAAATCTTGATTTCTTTTTGACCCATCATTTTTTAAATCTTTTTAATGTTCTTATCTACATCAAAAAGTGGATCGGCTTGCTTTGTGCAAATGTTTTTTTTATTGAAAACAACATGGGCATACTGTCTGAAGTCATCCATTGTCGCCTGGCTTTGATGAAGGGGTGGAGTATTCGCATGAGCTATGTGCTTTGCCATCAAGTGATATTTCAAAATGGACGTGCTACAATGATAGCTCAGTTCACAACGACCAAACACACAGATCACTTTGGTCTTGTCAATGGAACCATTTGGCAACTTTTTAAAAGTAAACTTTCCATTCAGAATTTTATTGGCATCCATTTCGGCGTCTCGCGCTCGCCATCCACTCAAAACGTAACGTACTAGGGCTGCAACAAACGATTATTTAGATAATCGACTAATCTGACTATTATTAGAATGATTAGTCGACTAATCATCTATTTTTTCAACGATTAATCAGTAGGCTTAAACGATTATTCAGCTTTTGCAATTTTTTAAAACATTAAGTTATACCTATTTTAACTAATAAATAAAACCAGGAAATTACTAGAGCTTTTAAAAAACCTACATTTTTTATTGCACTTTGAGCCAAATGAACAGGGCCCGTATTTATCAAGCTTCTCAAAGTGCCATTTTAGTCTTAAGTGCTGAGAATTGACCGAATTTACTCATACTCTCAAACTTAAGTGTAAAAGCAAGTTATCAAATTTCTCAAAGCTAAGAATCACTCTTACTCTCCTAGTTATTTAAGACAGATCGAGGGGTCTCTTAAGTGGTTAAGAGTTGCCAGTAGGGGCTTGAAATGGCGTAGAAAGAGACGTGCGCAAATCTTTTAGGAGAGGAAAATCGCAATGCTGATGTTTTGGCCCATCACAACCATCAATAAGCCGATTTGTAATAGAAACAATTATTGCACTTACAGCTCAACACATTGTCACGCGTTTCACTGACTTCTCAACAACACCCTGCATAATCCAACAGAAGCAAACACAATTCATGCAAATAGCCGGCTTCCCAAGAGTAGTAGGCGCAATGTATGGCACTTATATAAAGATCATTGCTCCCAGCGTCAACGAGAATGTTTATAGGAATAATAAGAGTTACCACAGCATCAACGCACAAGTTGAGTTTGATGCAGACCACAACATTTTTGATGTGGTACCCAAATGGCCTGGGTCTACCCATGACGCGCGATATTGAATGAAATTGGCCCAAAGCAGCTGTTTGAAAGGCACTTTCTGCCGCCGGAGGATACGCGCTCGTGGCTGCTCACCCCTTTCCATATGCCACTGACAGAAGCCCAAATGAACTACAACAGGTAGCCTTTTTGTAAGCTCAATTCACAATTGTTTTATAGTTTATTTATAGAACACTGGATCCTAATATAGACGATATATAATATATCCCTTCACAGGGCACATCGTATCACACGAAGTGTGGTGGAGAGGGACTGGCCAGTGGAAGCGCAGATTCCACATTCTCCACTCAGAAATTCAACTACAGCAAACAGTGTTTCTTATTCTCTCCAGTTCGGTTATATTCTGGAATCCATGGTGGCTATATGATTACATCATTAACTCTAGGCTATATATAGGTAGGTCAGTGAACAGCACACTTGTTTGAAATATTTAATTGAGAAATATTGGAAAACGTGTTGGAAACCTTTTTTGATCTTAAATTTGCAATGTGTATATCATAATAAATTCTCTTGAAATTCTTTGTCAAATGTTTGTTGAATGTCAACTCCTCTTATGAATGTCACCATTGAATGCGAATTTATCTGAGAATATTCTTAAACAAGTACATCTATTCAGTGATTGGATCTTGCCTATGTCGTCATCCAAAATCTCGTTTGCGGCACAGCAAAGTGTCGTG
>JACXGM010040170.1:0-10390 GCA_016801145.1 Umbra pygmaea
TAGAATGTATGTTGATAAAAAATTCACATTTCTTAAAATCTATGATTAAATACAGACACTTAATGCTCTTAACATATTAGGTTTTTGGGGCCTGAAAGAAATGATGAAATATGTTTGAACCATTTGACAGAAACATAGGTTGAGGCCCGAGAAACTGGAACAACCAACTTAGCTTTGTAACCGTTTGACTGATTAAAAATTTTTAGAAATCTATTACAGACATTTTGGGTTTTTAGAGAGATCAGGAAAATGCCTGACACATGGAGAGCCACATACTATATTAGGGGTTATAAATGGTTAGCTTGAAACAGAAAATGTAGCCTCTTGTCTTCCAATCACACACAGAGACACACTAACACAGATTGTGACACGCACACACACACACACAGCCACACAGACACACAGAGACACACGAACACCCACACACACACAAGGAGGGCTGGCCTTAGAGGGCAGTACCTTACACTATTTTCTTTCAACCAAACCTACCACGGACCGGGGACTCAATCATCAAAGTTTTTGACAGCTCCGTTTAGGGGGCCATGCAGGAACTCCTTTCATGGGCATGTAGCATGGACACACCAGGGATGTGAGGGCAAGAAGGGGTGGGTATGGGGGGGGGGACTTCTAAACAGGATGGGGGGATGGGTACGGGAAGGGGTAACAGCTGTGGTTCGCACGGGTGGGGGGTCAAGAGACAGGAAAGAAAGGGGAGGGTTTATGACGGGGGAGCGGAAGTGGGCTAGGAAGGGGGCGGGGTTTATGACGGGGGCAATAAATCATTCACATCAATCACTTTTTGACAGATGGGGAATCCTTTAACCTCCTCGGGTTCTTGGGGGTCCACATCGAGGACAGCCTATCCTGGAGTATGCGGAAAAAGGCCCAGCAGAGACTATACTTCCTGAGAATACCCAGGAGGAATAACATCACACAAAGACTGCTGGTGTCCTTTTACCGTGCCTCCATTGAGAGCATACCAACATACTGCTTGTGCGTATGGTATGGGACACCAGCTGCACAGTGGCTCAGGGGAAAGTGCTCCAGAGGGTCATTAACACCACCGAAAGATCCCTGGCTGCCCTCTCCCCACAATGGAAGAACTACACTCTAAAAACAAAAGGTTCTAAATAGCACTAAAAGTGGTTCATGGCTTGTAATCATAGGGGAACCACTTTTAGTGCTATTTAGAACCTTTTGTTTTTAGAGTGTACACAGTTCCCACTGTCTCAAAAAAGCCAATAACATCATAAAGGTCACTCACTGTTTGAACTGTTGCCTTCAGGCAGAGGGTACAGATCAACTAACGCAAGGACAAATAAGCCGCTTTCCGACCGCAGGGACTTTTGCAGTTCCTAGAACATAACGTTCCTATAACCATTTTTTTCTCGTGTTCCGATAGAAGAAATTGCGGGATTATTTAGTTCCTCGCACTGCCGTTCCTATAACCTTTTTAGCTCCTACTCCAGAGCAGGGTCTTTCTATTTTCCCTTTTCCCAGGTCCACGTTGATTGGTCCAACTTATAAATTACGCCAGTCGCTTCGTTTGTCTGTTGCGTATAATACTACGTATTATGCTGGAGCCTTCGTCTCCAGCCTAGTTTTTAAACGCCGCGGTTCGAACTTCGTTATTAGGACATTATCAACACAACATTATTTTTATAAAATCGTATTGGATTTCGTTTTCAGCATCGTAATCTGAACAAACAAACAGCAAGCCGCGGAAGGAACCCAGCACAACTTGGGCTGAAAACAACCAGATCATCCGCATTAGATGATTTACACACTTATCTCCAATCATACACCCAGTGTTACAACATTTCACAGTTTAATGTTTGTATGTGGCGCTACACTAGAGTCTAGTGACAACGCTATAAAAGCCCATTTCAGTGCTTGCGTCACTCGCTTATCCCTCCTACCAGATCCTATGGCCACTTCACCAGTGCGAATGCAAATAGCAAAACCTGTTTTTGGGGAGAGTAGTTAGTAGAACTGTTTAGAAGTGGACTGTTCCTATAACTACGTTCCTGTAACTACTTGGTCGGAAAGCGGCTATTGACTCCAATATGGAGGACCAAGTCTGCCAAAATAATAAATAAATGAAGAAATGTATGCATCAATAAAAATATTTATATATAAAAATATACAAATGTAAAACTATACAATTAAATCAATATTATTTCTCTATTTCTGTATATCATTTACTTCTGTATTTATTTTTATTATATTAATTTATTTCCATATTCTTTTATTTCTGTATTTGTTTATTTCCATATATATTTATTTCTGTATTTCCATATCCTTAAGCTAATGAGAGGGTGGGACTTAATCATTCAGCCATAGCAATCAAGCAAAGAGCAAGAGACGGGGCACAGATGGCTCAGTGGGTAGGGAGTCAGACTTGGAGTCAGAAGGTTGCCAGTTCGATTCCCGAGCCAAATGTCGTTGTGTCCTTGGGCAAGACACTTTACCCTAATTGCTCCCAGGTCGTTGCTGTAAATAAGAAACTGTTCCTAGTCAACTTACCTGGTTAAATTAAGGTTAAATAAAAAAATATATAGAAACAGATTGCGAACGTTAAAATCGGAGGAACCAACAGTATGACACTGGGTTGGTTTGTAGGATATAGGATCTTTTCCACCAACCCCAAAAAGAGATGCAATATCACAAAAAGACAAATAATTTTCCATAGCATCCATTGGCAACAGGTGTAGATGTTTGAATTAGATTTTTTGCACATGTATTTGCTATTTGCCATTTGACTGAGAATCCAGACCTGACTGGTGACCAGGTTCTCTCTATGGTCTTTGCGAATAAAAGGTCTGTTCTTGCTCTAATTTTATTGCAGGCTTTGATATGGTGACAGTATGGATGGGTAAGCTCAGTCCTTAATGACAGCCAAATGGCTCCAACGCCCATTGGCAAACCACAGGTGGGCGACAGCAGTGCTTTTACATGAAGAAGGAACACAATCAATGAGACATGTCGGCAGTGTTGGGTAAAGCTAATTTTCAGTTAAATTCCAGTTACATGTTGAGTTCACAAGTTATGAACTCCCTAAGTAAGACAAAATTATCAGGTAAATCTTAAAAGTAACCTATAACACTAATAGAAACAGTTAAGAAAATATAAATCATGGTCACCAGTAAGATATGAACTACATTCACCTGATAATTGTGTCTTAATTAGAGATTTCTCAAAACTTGTGAACTCAGCAAGTAACTGGAATGTAAATGTACAAGCCACTTTACCCAACACTGAATATCGAAGGGGTTTAGCTTAGATTTAGAATATTATTTTTGCACTGTTCATGTCAGGCTGGATATAGCAATTTCTAAAGCATGTGGACACAGAAAGCAAATGAAGCAACTTACCAAATTACACAAAATGTACATCTGTGTTTCAGAGATTAATGCAGCAGTCACCAGGAATTAAGCATTTACAAGGAATTATTTCTCAACGAAAGGAAAATTGCAATCCCAATGTTCAGGGCCATTGTTTAATAATGATACAAGCCAAAGTTGAAAAATAAAAACAACATTTTAGATATTAAAGTTTAATAATAAAAATTATATCATACAGCAATCAACAAATCACAAAATGTTTCAATGTACATTTTTAATAAAAGAGACATCAGAGTCTAGAAAATAACAACAACCTTCCCAGTATCTTTAGTCATCCATCAGTTTGAGTCTCTTCCCAGTATCTTTAGTCATCCATCAGTTTGAGTCTCTTCCCAGTATCTTTAGTCATCCATCTGTTTGAGTCTCTTCCCAGTATCTTTAGTCATCCATCTGTTTGAGTCTCTTCTGACTCCTGGTCTCTCTAGAGCTGGGGCTTGGTGGTGTGGAGTCAGATGGGAAGTCTGTGTCTGACATGGAGTCTGAGGCATCTTCAGAGTCTGACTGCTCCTGTACCTTCTTAGATGTTTTTTTGCCAGAGGTGTGCAGTGTTCCTTTGGTGGTAGTGTGTGTGGCCAGGTGGTTGTTGAGAAAGCCTTTCAGGCGAAAACACCTGCCACACTGAGGGCAGCGATATGGCTTCTGGCCTGTGTGGATAGTCCGGTGTGTATGCAGTGCAGAGGGTGTTCTGAAGGAAGCGTCGCATTCTGTGCACTGATAAGGTCTGTTTCCTGTGTGTATGTTCATGTGTATGTCAAGATAGGATTTTACCCTAAAACACTTACCACACTCCGGACAATATATTGCATTCTCAGTACTGTGACGGCTGCTTATATGTACATTAAGTTGACCAGGAATGCGAAAAGATTTGCCACACTCCTTACAAGAGTAAGGCCTTTCTTTAGAATGTGTTTTCAAATGACTTTCTAAGATTTTCTTTGCTGAAAATCCCCTACCACACTCAGGGCATGTTATGCCACTCATGTGCTTTACTCTGTGGTAGCGAAACGTTCCAAACGTTGCATATGTTAATTTGCACAAACAACATTTCCAGGGCTTAGTTTCATTTGGTTTTCCCTGTCCTACAGCTTCAGTGGGCAGTTTCTCCTGTGCTTGTTTATGTGAATCAAGGGATTTATTACATAGTGGACATGTTTCTATTATACTAGACACAATTTTCCAGCTGAAAGTTGATATATTTGATGTAGATTTCTTCACATCTGTCTTATTTGACTGAGATTCCAATTTAATTGCAGGCTTTGATATGGTGACGGTATTGATAGGTTGTGTGAGCTCAGTCCTCAATGACAGCATTTCCTTGGATGTTGGTAGCTGATGTTCTTGTGTAAGTGATGGTAGAGGAACTGGTACATGTTTGTATTTTGGGTTTAAATTAATTTTTTCACACAGGTGATAATTAGCCCATATGGGATCTTCATTTTTTATGTCCAGTGTTACATGTTTTACATTGTGAGTTGCTACTGTAGAGTTCTTAACTGTTTGCTCTTCAGATTGCACTGGACATACACTTTTATCCTGATCACATCGGTCAGTTAGATTTAGCTGAACAGAATTTTCCTTTGAGTAGCCACGTTTACAACTAGATGGACCTTCAGTAGAACCAATCTCCATATCGACAGGTTCCTCTTTCAGATGTACAGTACATGTTGGCTTCTCAACAATAGGCACCCCAGTTCCCTGTTTAGCTAAATAACATGCCCATATAGGATCCTCTGTTTTTAGTTTAGAAGCAGGTAAATGTTTTTCTTTGACCTCCATAGCAGCGTTTTCTGAGATTTTGACTGGGATGCTGTTGGTTTGAGTAATACCTGATTCAATTTGAGCGTAATATGCCCAAATAGGATCCTTAACTTTCAGTTCAGAATCAATTTCACTTTTTGCTTTAGCAGCCAAATAACTATTTTCTGAGGACTGCTTTTTGACCAGAATATTTGATTCAACTTGCCTTGTGTCTGATTCAATCGGAGAATGAGATGCCCCAATAGGATCCACAACCTTAATTGCTGAACATTCAGACATAATCCCACTATTACATGGAGAAAATTTTAATTCATTCTTCTTAATTGACTTCTGCTGCTGCTCCTTTGATACAATGTGAAGGGTGGACTCACTGCTATTGTGGTCTGTAGGTTTTCTGTGAAGATTTCTTGGCGCCCATGTCACTTCCCCATTGTACACATCTATTTGCGAGGCTAGTGGAAGCACAGGTACATCAACATCCATGGCTGTTGTTGTCTTGTTATGGACTAGACATGGCTCCGGATTGCCGGCTTCTCTCTGGGAACCTCCAGACCTGCGAGAAGGGTCCATTCTCCAGTAGTTAATTATCTCATCAACATCCAGAGACACACCCAGATGCTCCCAGAACCCGTCTGAATCATCCATTTTGTAGTTTGGTCGAAGATGGATATGTAAGAACCTGCTTCCCTGACAGCTGCCTTAACAGGCGCAGCAACAGCAGTCTGCTCTTACCTGCAAAATGAAATACAGGTATTAGGTCATTATTTTGAAGAGAAAAGCATGAAAATGCATAAAAATGTGTATTCAAAACTTTAGAAAATAGGTGAGATCACCCAAAATTTGTATAAAACTCTACTTTCCATGTTTAACTTAAATATTAAAATCACAGCATTTGATCCCAATCTTCCAGATACAAAAATGCATTTAAAGGGTCGCACCATGCTACAGCGACCGGGGAGGCTGGAAGCCTCTCCCAGACATTTCTAGCAAAGTAATACACAGTATGTTTAAAAAATGCTTGGTTAGACAGAGCACCAGACCTAAAGGTTTTTGCCGGCATAATCCTAAGTACGTTATTGCATAGAACGGAAGGGCTAACAAGATTTACATAGTCATGTTTTTGTCACGAAAATAAGCATCCCTGTTACACTGATTGCACTAAACCTTGGAAATTGTATCTCACAGGTGTCCGTCATTGTTTTGAGTACAAGGATGTCTTTTATTGCTGTTTCTATCAGACATTGTATATAGGACTTTGTATAATAGACAAGGTGGCATGATTTCTTTCAGTATGTAGAGAACTAAAAATCCACTATTGAGCCTGATTGGCGTGCAAGGAGTTGCTTCAGAGCAACGTATGAAGGTACACTAGATGGCCACAATTGTCAACACCTGACCAACACATTCATATAAGCTTGATGGACAAATCAATTTAAACACCATAGGCATTAATATTGAGTTGAATAGTGTACATTAGTCTGACGACTAACCATCCCTAATCCTGGGAAGCGCTCTACCAATTTTCGCTGCCTAGTACTGGAGCTCCAAGAGAAGTTGGGGAAGTTTTTGGGACAGTGTAACATTTTTTCTTCATTTGCCTCTGTACTTAATGGGATACTTCACCGATTAGCATTATCCAAAAACAATGGTTCTGTAAAATAACACTGCTGAGCAGTGGCACAAGATTTGAACAGTACATGGAAATTCATCTGAATCTCCTGTATACACAGTATGTAAATTAAACTATAATTTATCTCACAGTGCATACAAACAATACCGCATAATGGCAATGTGAAAGAAGTGTGTTTGAAATCTTGGCAAATTTATTAAAAATAAAAAGCAAATGTACAAATGTATTCAGAGCCTCTGCTCAATAATGTTTTGAAGCACCTTAAGCAGCAATTCTAGTCTTTTTGAGTATGATGCTACAAGCTTGGCACACCTATTTTTGGGCAGTTTCTCCCGTTCTTCTTTCCAGGGCCTCTCAAGCTCCATCAGGTTGAATCGGGATCATCGGTGCACAGCCATTTTCATATTTCTCCAGAGATGTTCACTCGAGTTCAAGTTGCCCTGTAGCCTTTGTATTTTAGCTGTGTGCTTAGGGTGGTTTTCCTGTTGGAAGATGAACCTTCGCCCAATCTGAGGTCCATAGTGCTCTGGAGCAGGTTTTCAGCAAGGATGTCTGTACATTGCTGCATTCTGTACTTTAAGTACATGTGCAGTTAATCAGCAGGTACAGAGCATCCGGAAATAATTCACAGTGCTTCACTTTTTAAACATTTTGTTACACCCTTACTACACAATGGATTAAATTCATTATTTCCCTCAGAATTCTACAAACAAATAATAACCCCTAATGACAATGTGAAAGAAGTGTTTGAAATCTTAGCAAATCTATAAAAAATAAATAACGAACAAAAATAACGAACAAAGCAGTATTCACAGCCTTTGCCATCACACTCAAAATTCAGCTCAGGTGCATTTAGTTGTCACTGATCATCCTTGAGATGTTTCCACAACCTGATTGGACCTGTGGTAAATTCAGTTAATTAGACATGATTTGGAAAGGCACACACCTGACTATATAAGATCCCACAGTTAACAGTGCATGTCAGAGCACAAACCAAGCCATGAAGTCCAAGGAATTGTCTGTAGACCTCTGAGATAGGATTGTATCGAGGCTAGGGATGTCACTAGGCCTGCACGATTCGTGGAAAAATATGAATCACAATTTTTTTGCTTTGAATTGATATCACGATTCTCTGCCACGATCTTTTTCTCACGAAGTGTAATGTTTATTGCACATATGAGCTAGAGATGGGCCTATACCAGAGAGGGAATAGTAGCCTACTGTACCAAGTCGTTTATAGATAGAAACAGTTGTATTACTCAACCATGTCGATTGGAACAACAATACCAACAAACTGGTAAATCTGATTCACGTAAATGTTTCAATGGAAATGTAGCTGTATTCCAGCACTATGCATATATTTCATATTGATGATAATGACAGTCTACTTCCTCTTTCAGAGACCAGCTTATAAAGCTGTACAACTGTATTTATTGCTATTTAAAAAAAGAAAAGCGATTTAAATGGGATAATGCTTCCCTGCAATATGAGGTGACTTGTTGCCCACAATATCACAGCCTAAAATGAATAATCATTCCACAGACGGAGCCACGCGTTCTAATTATTGAAAAACACTGAATCACAACTCTACTTTCCTCATAGCAATTCTCCAGTACAGTTCAAATGGCGAAATACGAAATCAATTTTTTCATTGCTATTTTCATGTAGCCTAATATTTGCAAAATTATAGGTGCATATATTAGAATCCTCAAGAAAATGCACACATTTAAGTACAGGACCAAATGAAGGCTGTAATTTATTAGGCTAGTCACTGCATACTGTAGCGTCGCACAAATTAATAGACCTTCCAGAAGGAAAGACATGTCGGTTTGCAACACTTCTGGGTGAACAAAATAGTGGAAGTTCTGACATACTATCGTTAAGTAATATAACTTAAAGGAAATACGATGTAGGCTGTAGCATGTTTAAATTTTGTTCAATAGATTGATAGTACAATTATAATTGTGTACCGATTAATAAAACAAAATACCTTAACATTATATTATATGATTAGGTCATTAGTTATCCCTGTTTGGAGAAAGTCACATCAAACAGACATTCTCATCTTACACAAAATGTCTGCAAAGCTTAGTGCAAATGCGAACACAATGCGGATATTGCATTCACTTTCACAAACGTGTTTCTCTAATTTTAGCTCATTTGGGAAGGACACGTAAACTATTGACATTTGTAATATATATTACACATTCTTGACCGGCAATATTGGTGTTCTTCTGGATATCTAGGAACATTTACTTTTCTATATTTGAATTGGCTGCTGATCAACATCGAAGATGTAGCAGATTATAGCTTGAAACATAGATCCTTTTTGGCACCTATAGCACATTGCGCATCACAACAAGCCTGAAAACATAGAGGCTTCAATGAATAAAGAAAGAAAGTACATACTGGCCATTTAAGTACAGTAGGCAACCAAAAATAGTGACATATAACACATTGAACAAAATTTGGCGCTGATACAAGCTCTATCTGTACTCCTTGAACATTTCTGCGCAAAAAAAAAATTATTAATCAAATTAAAATCATTTAAAATTCAAATCGGGAACGGGGGTGATTCGAGATCGCGATTTTATAACAATTAATCCTGCAGGCCTATTACAGAGTTTAACATGTACCTTTTTGGGGGGGGATTAGAAGGATATAGGATTAACTTTCTGTCAAAAAGTGATTGATGTGAATGATTTATTGCCCCCGTCATAAACCCCGCCCCCTTCCTAGCCCACTTCCGCTCCCCTTCCTTCCTGTCCGCCCCTCCCCCTTCCTGTTTTTTGACCCCCCCACCCATGTGAACCACAGCTGTCACCCCTTCCCATTCACTGACCCCCCTTTACCCACATCCTGCCCCCCACCCCTGCCCACCCCTGTAACCCACGGCTCCAGACCCCATGGTCTGTCTACATGACCATAAAAGGAGTTCCTGCTAAAGCCCCCTAAACTGAGCTGTCAAAAACTTTGATAACTGAGTCCCCAGACCTGTGATAGATTATTTTTTTCAAAAGAGCCTAAGGACCAACCCTCCATGTGTGTGTGTGTGGGTGTTCGTGTGACTGTGATCCAGCCTTCACTCTGCTGTGTGTGCGTGTCACAATCTGTGTAAGTTTGTCTCTGTGTGTGATTGGGAGACAAGGCCCTCTCAAACAGTGTTTCAAGAGACCCATTTTATACCCCCTAATAAAATAAGTGACCTGTGTCAGGCATTTTCCTGATCTCTCTAAGAACCCAAAAATGTATGTATTTCTAAAATGTTAAAAGCTTTGCCTCTCTTTAATCTAGAAATCTTCTGAGTTCCCTATGTGTTCCCCAGAAATTTTCCTGATCTTTCTATTTCTCTGGGCCCCAAAAAAATCTGTGGCTGTGTGTGCGTGTGTCTGTGTGTGCGCGCGTGTGTGATCCACCCCTCCCCTCCCTTTCAAATGGGTTTGTTCTGAGATCCCTATGTGTCTCCGCTGATTTTCTGTGGCTATATGTTTACAAAAGCAAATGTTTGAGCGTGTGTGTGTGTGCGTGTGAGAATCATTTGCTTCCTATCAGTTTTGTTACAAGTCAAGACATTATCAACTTACTCAGAGTCAAATTT
>JACXGM010040171.1:0-10390 GCA_016801145.1 Umbra pygmaea
AAGCATTTAGGCAATTAGAATTTAACCGCGTTTCAACTTATCTGTAGAATATGCTGCCTTGTTGAAGCTGAATTTCAAACTCCATTTGTTGTAAATGTTCTTCGGTGTACTCGGGCACAAACATGTATGGTTGGATGTCACTCAGAATGTAAAAGCAAGTTGTAAAATTCCTCATCTGCAAATACTAGGTTAGTGGCAATTGTGTTACCAGCGACTTTAATTACGAACTGTTTCACAGAATCCAGAGTGCCAGGTGGGCGGGGCTTAGAACAAGGAAGCCAGCGTTGTAGTTCTCTACATACTGAAAAAATCATACCACCTCGTCTATTTAGCATTAAAAGGCTGATCGAAACGTCACAGAAAGACAAGCTATAGCTTAAAAAATCAAGGACAACCAAGGCTTTAAGTGAGTAGGTTTGAAAGCCAGATCAGTCTTAACAGGGATGCTTATTTTTGCGACCGAATACACGCCTGTATTCATTTTTCCTATCTCCAAGGTCCATTGGATTTCCACCGTGACGTCAGCGTGTGAAAATTCCCCGTGAAATTTCAAATCTTGCTCTTACACTAGCCAGGCATGGGTGAAACATATCTCACTGTTCTATAAATGTCTGGGAGAAGCTACTAGCACCTCCAGATAGCTGTAGGGTGAAGTATCCCTTTAAGCATCAAGCTAGGCTTAGCCTGACACTTAGCCTGCCCTGGACCAGGTTAGTTTCCCAGCATAAGTTGCCAGGGTAACTGAGTTTGAACTTTTTAAAGTTAGCTTTATAGAACGGAATTCGCTGAAAATAAGTCTGTATAACCAAGATAAGCCTGGCTTGTTTTCTAAACTAGTGATATGGAACATCCCCCTGGGCTCATAGCCATTGGTGGGATTTTGTACTAATGCTAACAAAATGGACCAATAATGAATAAGTATTAAGCTTCTGTTGTGACATCCTTCTCTGTATAAAACTGAAAGATAACTAAATTGTCAGGAGTTCTCTCTGCAGAAACAGCCTTGCCTTACCCATTTGTGTGGGTAGATGTTACAATGCGATACTGAAGAAAGTCACCATGATGACTATCTTGGTCTATGAAAGGCAGTTGTTTGTGCTAAAATCCATACCTTAGTGAATTAGCTGACATCCATCTGTTATTTACGGTGGCCCTGAAGTGCAAATCACAACAGCAAATAGAAAAATGCAACAGCAAATCATAAAACACAACAGTAAATAGAAAAACATTTCAACAAATCATAAAACGCAATGGCAAATAGGAAAACAAAACGGCAAATAGGAAAACAAAACGGCTAATAGAAAAAGATGACAGCAAATAGGAAAACACAACAGCAAATATGAGAACACTTCAACAAGTCATAAAACACAACAGCAAATAGGAAAACATTTCAACAAGTCATAAAACACAACGGCAAATAGGAAAACACAACAGCAAATATAAAACACTTCAACAAATCATAAAACACAACGGCTTATAGGAAAACACAACAGCAAATATGAAAACGCTTCAACAAACATTTCAACAAACACAGCCTCCAAAAGTAATTAACCTGTTCTGTGATTTCTTTTTATAACCAACACTGTCCATAAACTATGTTCTTATACATTCAAGTTGGTTGTCTTTACATTAGAATACTAATGTTTCATATAATCTAGATTTAGATATAGAATGAATAGCATTCAATACCAAATGAATGTCTCACATATTGAAATCAAGTTGTCATAAAAGATTTGCTTTGTTGTGCATTAGAACCACACCAGTCATATTAGTCATATTACAAAACAATTTATTGAGGCCAAACAATAAATGAAAAATGTACAATATGTACGAACTATTTATTGCTCACTGCCAATATCAGCCATTCCTCCACGTTGAATGAATATTCAAATAACATAATCATGTGTCAGCAGCAAGCAACGTCACTTCATCATGTGACAGCAGCAGCTGCTGTAGTGTTTAGACAACGATGTTAAACCAAATGAAATGTCGTCCAACTGAGTAATATTGTTCTAAAATAATATGACTTCCCGGTATAGTCTACATATGTACGAAGGGAATAATCGCATGTAAAACGATTCACACAAAGATCTCCATTGCAAACATGAATAATGACAAGATTCTTGTCGTGTTGACATTGCTGCTTCACGGCAGACGAGGGCTACAGCCAAGACCACAAGTTAGCAACGTAATTACAAACCTACCGTTTGATGTCTAGCAGCTGTCTAACCCACTGAGTAACCAACAGCCTCAGACAATTTTACACATGACACTTTCTTTATGTGTGTGTCACTGCATTTTAAAGGTAAAATATGCAGTTTTCCAAAACAATAACAAAAGATGTACTTTCCATTAAAAAAGCAAACATCATTATACTTATATATATTATTTAGTTGTGTACTTACATTATCCCAAATGTTTCCACCAACTTTCAAACACAGAGAAATTAGTAATTTAATTTGAAGACATGGGACATTTCATTTTGTCTTCCATCAATGGCGTCATTCCAGGGAACCGCCAAACAAAACGTGAATACATTTATAATATTTTTAACAATACATTACTTTGTCAGTGAACATTTTTTTCTGTCGGAGATGCTAGATTGGAAGTTTTTCATTGACGACGATAACAAAACCCATGATCCCACGCTACTTCCCGACATCATTTAAGTACATCTTTTGCTATTGTTTTGATTGAGATCCCCCTGGCGGCCAAAAACTACATATTGTACGTTTAACAAGGATTAAACACATTGTACGTTTGGAAATCCAGACACCTTAATTATTATTTTCCGTCAGGTCGCAGATAACCATTGTATGGTAACTTTTAAAATGGATGACGCAGAAAGGAGGAACAGACACAACGTTCCTGATTGGCTGTCGCCCAACACTGACTAGCGAAATTCGTCTCAAATTTGCATAAAATTGGATTTATCCTATCTTTCGGCGCTTCCAACAGTAGCTTCACATCGCATCTCCGGGTATCCCACACTGCCCCGCGTGCACTGTCACGTGACCTTATTGAAAATGAACGGGAGGTGAAATTCGTCTTTGAAATGCCTAGTGGACAGGGCCCCTGAGAATGTAGAGTGGCGCGTTACTACAATTTGGTTGAATGAAGTGTGAGGTGTCAGGCTTTGGCTACACATCAGCAGCCTGGAGTGAGCAGGGGTGTATGGTGTAAAATCCGGAAATGTAAGATAGGTAAATAAATATCACGTTTATTCAACATTGTTATACGATTTTAATATTTTTATAGCACTTTATAAGATGTACTGTATATTTCTGCAACTCATAGACGTTATTGCTTTAGCTTGCAACCTAACGATATTTACTCACTGTTATAAAACGGGTCCGGTGATATCTGCAATTTGATTGGCTAAAATTGCATTCCAAGCCTATGACAATTCCCTGATATTTGCACTGTATAATGTTGCCTTTTCACTGAAGTCCTTAGTATGTAATCAAAAAGTATCACTACGCCCCCCTGAGGAGCTGAACAAAATAAAAAACATGGCGGACAATTCCTCGCTTCAAATCTCAACACCAACTTCCAAATAAGACCATCAAAATTTTTTTAACAATTTTACACTTATCACAAAAAGATTGTCACTGATGTAGACATGCTAACCAGCCACAGGTTTTAAGTAATCTAATCTTTTTTGTAATAAAGTGTGTTTTCGTGACAAAGCGACAGCTAGCTAGTGGCTGTCATGTCAATACCGGTCAATACACCGGTGGATGGCTCATTAGCCTGTCTGACCTACCACTCACATTACACACACAGAGTTTTCCCCATATCACGGGTTGGGTTTTTTAATCCATCTAATCCCTAGACGCCTTTCTACATATTTTTAAAAATAAAGAAATAGCCTTCCGTTGACATCTTTATTATAAAAAAAGAGGAATTACGATAGACTACCCGTTCTACCGGCGAAATTAAGATAGGCTACACTCTAAAAACTGCTGGGTTAAAAAATAACCCAACCTTAACCCCACCGCTGAGTTACTATTGGACAGAAAAGTGCGCTGGGTTGGTTTGACCCAAGTGCTGGGTTTTACCATTTAACCCATATTTCTGGGTCATTCATTTGACCCAACCAGTGGGTGAAATTAACCCTCTTGCTGGGTTAAGTCTTACTCATGTGCTGGGTTAATTCCTGTCTCATTGCCTTTGATAAAATTAGCAACAAATACTTTTTTATTTTACAAATGTAAAATATTCTCTATAATACAATAAACCAGAGGCCACTATATGTGATTTCAATCTTGCTTAATTGTTTTTATTAAACATTTATTTATACATTTCTTTATACTTTTTAAAAAAAGTATGGAATACAATTGTAGACTTTATAGCCTATTAGAAATGTAAATATGTCCATATATTCAGGCATTAAAAGTCATTAAAGAAACAAATTTGAACTCATACAACTACAATTTCATTTATTAACGTCCTTCAGAGGCTAGGCGAGGGTCCTTAGCATTCGGAGATCACGTAAATTGAACAGGCTAGCAAGTGCATATCATTGCGTCAGTAAAAATGTCAGCCTTTAGCACTGCAATTCAACAGTAGACAGTAGCAATTTGTACAGGCATTTAAACTTTACTTATATGTAGCTACTACCGTTTTAACAAATGTACAGTAACGTTAGATACTAAAGATAGCTACTTATATTTGAAAGCATAGTGCCTCGTAATCACACCGACTCCACTAACGTCCGCTTTGCGCACAATTGTGGGTGTTTTCGGAGCGCGAAGGATACACATATGCATGCTTTACTGTCCATGGAAAATTCTCAGAATGAAGGACTCAGTCCTTGGTGGAAATTCTGAGGATCTTTGACATTGGAACAATCCTTTGACGGACTTCGATGACGTAGCATCCTCTAAATTCTGGCTTCGGAGGATCCTTCCTTGACTTTGAGAAACAGCTTATGTCTCAATGGCGTGGCCTGGAACAATGACAAAGGCCTGACATGTCCCCCTCGTCTCATCCCTGAGGCACAGAATGTGTTGGTCCCAACCTGTTGATTACACACAATCACTTAGTGTGTTGTATTATAACTGACATGCTAGTTAAGCTTTTTTGGTGGAAGTATAAAACAATTGTATTGCAAACATTACCAAATATGACCAAATGTGGAAACACACAACTCACTAACTACGTTATATTACCCTAGAGTTTTTTCCCGCAGATTTTATGCGCGAGCCCTGTGAGAGGCTAACTGTGCTTATATGGATTTCATACAAAACGTTTTTCTCACTTTTAAATACACAACGTTCACAATGAATACGATAACAGCGTGATTAATTTACAATTTAAACTGCATATTTCAAAAATGCTTCATATATAGCTGGTTTACAACAAAAGATGTAACAACGCTACATTTTGTCAAAAAATCTAACCGGCTAGCTGTGTCTATTTAATGTTTCACAGAATAAATACGTACAGTATCCTCCGACTTTCATTTTAACTGCATTTAACTGCATGTTGAACAGTAAAATTGGCTTGCTGTGACTACAACTTATTAAAATGTAGGTAAACATTCATATTAACTTACCATAAAACACTGCCTGCTCTGAGTGGTGTGCTCCTCCAGTCAGAAGTGAAGAATCCAGAAAGTTCCGCAAACAATGAAAAAGTAATAAACCAGTTGCTGGGTCCAAATAACCCAACCAGCTGTTTATTTGTAAATGACCCCGTAACAACTCATTTGACCCAGCATGAGCAACCCAATAATGTGTTTACAGTACCCCAAACAACCCAACATTTTGACCCAGCACAATCAACCCAACAATGTGTTTACAGAAACAACCCAGCATTTTTTGAGTGTACTTCCCTATGAAAACGGTTATTTGAATAAGACTTACAAGTTGCCTGAAATTATTGTTCTGCCTATGTTTTATATATATTTTCTGTAAATTGTTGAGGCAAATAGCCTACGATTGTTTTCCTACACGTTGTTAGCAAATTAAATGATCTCTATTCCTCTGTCGTTGAAATCATCCTAATATTAATAACACGTTTTATGTGTGCTATTACATTATTTGTAAAAATATTGTGAATTAATTTAACTGCATTTTTCTGATGACGAACGCTGTTATGTTCAAGTGCAATGCAACTGAAATGAATCCCGCAATTTGACAGTGGACGACTGTGTCAAGTGAACAGTTTATAGGCTAAAAGATTTAGGGATGAACACCGACGTTCTGTGCAAACCTTATAGTGAATGTCGCAATGAGTTAATTTTTCCAAGGTAATGTACAGAAAGGAGTTTAAACCACATATGCAAACAAAAACATAAGCAAACATTTTATTAATTAGTAGAAATTAGTTTTCGCATTTACTTATTGCTATTCACATGCTTAATTAATTCATTTAGGCGTTTTCACGATTACGGCGATTGGTGCCAATTTTGCCCAAACTATGCCATTCAATTCAGGGGGGACTGGAAGATATATTTATGATGTTTAAAAAAATCGATATCACCATCAGGTTGTTCTTTGGAAGATATCCTATGGAATGGAACAGATATTACCCTCGCAGTTTTTCTCTCTTAACTCATAAGATCCGAATTTAAAATTGACAGCAGAGAGAAATCTAGAAAGGATAAAATTTTTAGATTTGACCATTTATAAATACGTTGATATTTTGGAAACTACCATCTACTTCAAGCCGCAGAGTATAACACTTTTACGCACAGACAGTTAATAATCCTTGACACCTCATAAAATATAGGCTACCAGTTGGTCAAATACAGTACTTAAGACTACAACGTAACTGCAGTACAGCAGTTAGTACAAATACTAAAGTATTTTACTATCTAATAACCGGGAACGACTACTAATTAATAGTTTTATTAATTATAGCCTGTTAAGGACAGCACCTGCATAATACATAGAAATCCAAATTCATAACCTTTCGTTTTCAGACAAGATTGCACAATGTGGATTTTGATGGATGTATATAAATGTCCAGAAACAAAATTAAAAAAACGCGCTTGCAATGCAAAACTGCACAGATGTTGGCTTGACTGCGTTTAGTGTAGTGTCGTCAGTACAGTAGCTATAGCAGGCTGATTGATGTTGACAGTAAGGTCTGTATCACCTAAACATTTGAATAGCATAAAAAATGCATCACTTAAGCAAACTGGCTAACGAATGCCATTTAAATTAAATTAAACTGTACATAAGTGTTCAGACATTGTTATAAATGATCTAAATGATCAGTTTTATAGGAACTATACTTGATTTGTGGCGTAGTAACTTGGCAACAGTAAAAGGAGGGGTGGGGGGTACGTTAATGTTTCACGATAACCGCACGCCTCGTGACCATTTTCTTTCACTAAAAATACTAATTTAAACATTAATTTTCACAAATAAAATGTTGGCAACCGTTTTATAAGCGCATAACACACTCCAGACTGTGCGTTGCCAGGGAATAACCGCACACCTCCGCAGTGAAAGCCACATTAATCCCACATTTCTATGATTTTCTTTTTACTGAAAATTAGGCCCTATGTTCCCAGAGCCCTATGTTCCTCATTTTTAAGAATTTATTTTCACTGAAAAGTAGGCCCTATGTTCCCACAGGTCTCACATTTCTAAGATTTGTTTCCAATATTATGCTCTATGTTCCCACATTTATTTTTTCATGAATTTGTATCACATTTTATCCCCCATTCTCCCAATTTGGTTGTCAATTACACCCAATCTATTATCCACTAGCAATAGACTACAGATGGAATGTAGCTCTTAGCTTAATCTGGTGTGCCCATCTCTTTCTTTATTGCAAACATTTAATGTAAGTGCACATTGTACCTTTAAATAAACAAATTAAACTAAATACCACAGAGGTGTCGTATTGACTAGCTTCAAATGAAGCTCAGCAACTGGATGCAAACCATAGTTTGCAGTGCATCAATACTGCTGGAAAGCTTTAGTAACATATAGGCACATTTAAATATTGAATTACATGTTGAACCACCATTTATTTTGTATCCCACTTTGGGAATAGCTGGTCTATAACAACAGTGCAGAACAAAAATAATGACTGTAGTTATCTTGTGTAAAAAACATTCCATATAGCATGCCACTCTGTAGTGCGCGGGGGGGTGCGCCGTTCGTAAAAACGTGCATATTGCGCTTGTTATATTTGCTAAAATACGGTTTATACCGTATGCATATTTGTACTTAAATACAAGTATTTAAGCTCTGCTTCATCCGAAACCCTTTTCGGTCAGCTTATTTAATTATTTCTTGTAATTGTGATTGTGATGATTTCTACTGCTGCTGATAAAATGACTCATTCATTCATTCAATTACTATAAAGTGTTTACAAAAATCCCTTGTGGGAGGATAGGGCTTAAACTGAAGGGAAATGTAGGAACACAAGACCTCATTTTGAAAATGTCCTAGAAATGTGGGAACATATGGCCTAATTTTAAGTGGGACCATTGGGCTGTGGGAACATAGGGCTGTGGGAACATAGGGCTGACCCCTGGTTAACTAGCTAGCTACGTCTAGCTAGTTAACTACTGTATAACTAGCGGTGTGAATAATCAAACCTACAATGTTAACTAGCTCTACTACTACTAGGCTTGCTTGTCATCTAGTCAACAAGTATTTGTGTAATGGTGATAAAGACAGGTAAATGTATATACAAGTTTACATGTTTATTAATTAATGATCATTTTTTAATAGTTCAATTGAATGTGGGTGTTTGCATTTTGTGTTGTTGGGGATAAACTGGTGCACTGTTGTGTTTGATATTAATTTGCCATATTGAAGCAAAGCTTAGGTCGCTTTCACACCTGCCTAGTTTGGTTCGTTAAAACGAACCCTGGAGCGTTTGGTCGGATATTCCGGTTCGTTTGGGCTGGTGTGAAAGCTCATCCAAACTCTGGTGCGGACCAAACAAACAAACTCTGGTCCGCTTCAAAACGGGGGTCTCAGGCCGCTTCCAAGTGAACTAAAGTTCGGTTCAATTTAGGTGTGAACGCGATCCGACCTAAATACAGGAAGCAAACCAAAAAACAGTATATTTTATAACATTTCCTCTGGAAATAATTTTTTCTGGTGTAGCATACTATGATCGGAATAACAGTTCTCAGCCTAGAATCAGGATAACATTTTTAAATCAATAGCCTATTTTGTGTCAAATGAATTTAATTCTACAGTAGTCTGGTAATAAGCAGGATAATGTAGACTGAGCGGTTCATCGTTTTGCCTCAGGTTTAATTCGAAATTACCTGTTTTTTTCGATGTCTGTTCCCCGTAGGATAGTGTTTCCTCCTGTTAAAATGATTAGCACTCTCCGTAGTTAGGATATGGTTTAGGGAGGAGAAATACTTACAATATTTGATTGATGGAAACACCAAAGCAAAACCAAAAACCCCGAGATTATATACATTTGGTGTTGTTCCATTTTTTCTGAGACCAGGAAGTAACGGCGAGTTTGCCTTAAAACTTTTCAAAGCAATTCCATTGCTAGGCAACAGCCTTGCCATTTGACATGTGTTGACAGTGTTTGGTGCGTTTGACAAAGTGCAGTGTGAAAGCAAACTGAACCAAATGAAAAATTAAACAATGTTGCAACTTCACCCCCGAATCGCACTGAGTCCACCGAACTATGGGTGTGAAAGCGACCTTAAAGATTACTAGGCCCACGTTTTCAAGTGGAATGTATTAATTGCAAAATAAAGTGATATGGGTTATGGTATCTGCTGCATATAGGCTGGCTAAGAGGACAGGGCTAACAAGGAAAAAGGAAAATTGCTGAGCACATTGCAGAGCATCACCATCAGCATTCTAAATGACACGTGTCACCAATACACTTGGCTATGTCCTACTACTACCCAACACTGATGCCCTACCTCCAGTTCCAGGTTACCTGTGCAAAGCAGTAGTGTTAACCAGACTGAGTGTAGCTCTGCCTTTGTATGCCTGTACAATACAGTGGTAACTAGGGTGAGTGTTGCTCAGCCCCAGGCCTTTGTCTCTTCCTGTATCAAACTTTGGCTTATGCTGGAGAAACAGTCCACTGGCCTCTGAGACAGGGGAGTGGGAAAGGTGTGTGTTGACGGTCAGGGGCAAAGTATGTGTTACCACTGTGCTTAACCTGGAGGCTCTAACCTTCTTGTGTCTTCATGGCAGGAGATGACAGCTGTAACTCTTAGAAAATCCAGAAGAGCAGGGGCCTCATGTATAAACGGTGCGTACGCACGAAAAGCTTGCGTACGCTGGTTTCCAAGCACAAGGTGTGATGTATAAAAATTTACTTGACGTGAGAATATGCGGGCCGTCACGGAAACTTTTGAGCAGGCGTGAGAATGTGCGGGCCGTACGCAAAGTCTTGTCTTGCTCTGTAACTTGACAAATTCTAACTGAAA
>JACXGM010040172.1:0-10417 GCA_016801145.1 Umbra pygmaea
ACACCTTCTACCTCCTGGAAGAAAACAAATCCTCAATGGGGTTGAGGATAGGCAAGTAAGGGAGGAGGAAAAGGGAAACCATTCTTGGATGGGCCGCAAACCAGTTTGATTGCAGGTGGATGGTGAAATGATACATTGTCCCATGCAATCACAAATGTCCTCATGTGTCCTCCAACAAGTCGTTGGTGGTCACCTAAAAACAAAAGAAGTTGCTCAGTGTTGTAGGGACCAATTTGGCATTTCTGCAGGACCAAATCAGCACTTGAGATCGCAGCACACATTGCAATATTTGCTCCTCTCTGACCCATCATATCAACAATGACCCTTTTCCCGATGACGTTTCTTTCCCACTGACGTGTCTTTAGGGAAAGAAACGTCATCGGGAACGTTCAGCCCTGCCTCGTCCACATAAATGGTTTAATGTGGGGTTTGATTTGTCTCCAACTCCATGACTCTGGGATAAATCCAACACACTATCAGTAATGTAACTCATGTTTAAATGTAAAGTTACAAATTATAAAACTCACTATAGAACATGAACAGAATATACAATATACTGTACCTGGACGTATTGGTGCCTGAATTCCTTGACCTCAACTTGTTTTTGAAAGGAACTGTGACAATTCAATTGTGTATTTTAACTTTCTCAAAGTCCAAGCAATGGTGTGAAATACCAGGTTTTCCTCAACAATACTGATCTTAAGTTCTCTCAGCATTGTTGGATTGTCAGCAATAACCAACTCTTCAATGGCATGCACTTGGTCTTCATTGAGGAGCATTCCTCTTCCCCCAAAGGGAGGAAGATGTGTCCTAGAGGATTGCATTGGGACTGGTGGCCTACAGTTACTCCACGAGCAACATTACCGTAACGATAGAGGAGGCTCTTGTGAACAGAATTTATTACTTTTTGGTTTGTTGAAAAGCCTGGATAATGGAAGCCAAGGTAGAGCATCTGAGATTAGGTTGGACACTTTCACTAGCCTCCCTCAGTGATATTTCATCAGTGACAAAAAGCTCTCCTTTGAACACCACCATGCATTCACACTCCTCTCTCCCTACCTCTTCTTCTCCCTTGTTCTGGTCCAAAAACTCCTCTCCCTAGCCCACTTCCTCACCCTGGTTCAGCTATTGCTCTCCTTGGTCCCCTTCGTCTCCCTGGTCCTCTTCGTCTCCCTGGTCCTCTTCGTCTCCCTGGTCCTCTTCGTTTCCCTGTTTGAGCTATTCCTTTCCCCGGTCCTCTTCGTCTCCCTGGTCCTCTTCGTCTCCCCGGTCCTCTTCGTCTCCCCGGTCCTCTTCGTCTCCCGGGTCCTCTTCGTCTCCCCGGTCCTCTTCGTCTCCCTGGTTCAGCTATTCCTTTCCCTGGTCCTCTTCGTCTCCCTGGTCCTCTTCCTCTTACTGGTCCTCTTCCTCTCACTGGTCCTCTTCCTCTCCCAGGTTCAGCTACTCCTCTCACTGGTCCTCTTTGTCTCCATGGTCCTCTTCGTCTCCCTGGTCTTCTTCGTCTCCCTGGTCCTCTTTCTCTCCCTGGTCCTCTTCCTCTCCCTGGTCCTCTTCCTCTCCCTGGTCCTCTTCCTCTCCCTGGTCCTCTTCCTCTCCCTGGTCCTCTTCCTCTCCCTGGTTCTCTTCCTCTCCCTGGTTCAGCTACTCCTCTTCCTGTGTCTCTTCCCCTTCCTTTTCCCAACATTCATTTTTTTTTCTTTCCTCCTCTGTGTTGTTCTGTGGCCACATTGAGTAAACTCCATCAAACAGTCCTCTTTTGATTGCATTTTGTTTGTCTATGTAATTGACAGAAATCTACACCTAGCTATGTCTCTGATTGTCATTGGAAACAGCTGTGGTTGGTCTATTTTACACAAATTACAATAAATCAGCTATTTCTCAACGTTTCAATGTTCTTTCAGAAATGCTTATCAGCTGTTTCAACATTGAGTTTGAGCTGCTGTTTGTGCAGAAGCAGATGTTTTATACAATATTTAAGGTTTCTTCAATTCTGACGTGTCATGGGTGGATGCATTTGTAAATAAGACAAGAAAGAATCATCATTTTGGTATTTAAAATTTTATTTTATTTTTAATGGGTCTTCATTTCAGGCTGTAAGACAAACTCTATATATAAATTATTATTCCACCTCTGTCATCTTACAATGTTTTATGTTTATCTGTATGATCCTTTTCTATCACTGTTTTTGCCTGTTCACTGTTCAAATATAGAATGCTTTTGCTACTGAGTTGTGGTCGTTTTACTTAGTTTCTCTTAAATATATGCGCTCACTGTAAGTTACTCTAAATAAAAGCATCTGAATGACTAAAATGTAAGTTTAAAATGAAAGCTGCACCTTTTAACAGACCTGGGTCCAATTTATCAGCCCCTATAGATTTCCCTGAATCCAATGCAAGCAAGACATCACAGACCTCCCTAACAGAGAATTGTCTGAAGGAGAACCCCTGACCAACATTTTCAATATTATTCAAGTAATTGTAATTGAAAGAAGTCCTACCAACGTCACAACACTACAAACATGCAAAAATGCCAGAAGGAACAATCAGGATTCAACAACCGTCCCCAGACATTGCAGACAAGCTGCGGATTAAACGCACATCCAGGTTTACCACGCACACTCAAAGCACAGCCCACTAAGACCACTGAATCTGAACCATAGACCTTATATATATACGATCTGAACATGCTTCACACCAGTAGTGATCTAAAACAAGCAAGCAGTAATAATTAACAAGTATTAACAGGCCTGGCGCCAGGATGAAGTGTGTCTGTTTATCTCCTGCTGCTTGAATACAAATACAGTACATGCCCTAAGCCCCGTTAAGAACCTTTAAGGCTAGGGATGGGCTGATACCACTTTTTATGGAACGAGTACAAGTACAGAGTATTTCATTTTGGGTTGCTGATACGAGTACCGATAGGAGTACTTTTAAATGTTCAGTGTGTAATTTCTAGTGACATCTAGTGTTATGGTTTGTGAATTGCAAGCAGCCAGTCACTCACTTCCTACCCTTCCCTTTGCAAACACAAAAGCTAAGCTACGGTGGCCGCCGTAGGATCAAATATGTCATCATCTGAGACAGCAGAGTAGGTAGTCAAGCAATGAGGTTTCTTTATATAGAGATATTAAGATGTTTACTTAATTATTAAGTAAAAAAATGTATTATTCAATATAACAATGTTATTTTGAATGTTATTTTTACTTGTTCATCATTGTGTTAGTGTTTTATTCACTGACTTTACCTAGCTTGTTTCCATGTTAGTTAGTACAAGATAAGAAAAAAGTTGCTTTGAAAACATGTTTCCTTCATAAGAGCCTTCTATCTGGGAAAAGCCACACTGATGGTTACCAGTGATTTTTGCATGCATCGCTCCCGTATTCGTCTGGCTTCATCATGCTTTTGAAATAACAATCCAACTAACATTACATATTTTTTCAAACAGGGTACTAAAAGTTTAGTGGCTAATATGAGCTGTTATTTTGTAGGTTAATGTTACAGTTTTGCAGTAAATGGTACTAATCAGCTGTTTGTCTCACGAACGTAACCAGCACATTTCTCCCTACATAGCAAAGCAATTACACAATGATAGAGGAGAACCACATGAAACAATCCAACTACATATTTTTTCTAACACGGTAGTAAAGGTTTAGATGGCTAATATTTTGTAATGCTGTAGGATGTGGGATAACTTTACTGATTTGCGGTCAATAGTACTAATCAGCTGATTGTCTCACGAACCTAACCAGCCCATTTATACCCACAGAGCAAGGCCGTTACTCTACCAAGCGAGGGAGAAGAACCAAATGAAACAATCCACCTACATATTTTTTCTAACACCGTAGTAGCTGGCTAATATGAGCCTACAGCCAACGTTACTGTTTTACGGTCAATAGTACTAATCAGCTGATTGTTTCACAAACATAACCAGCCCATTTATACCCACATACCAAAGCCATTACTGTACACAGCGAGGGAGAAGAACCACATGAAACAATCCACCTAAATACTTTTTCTAACACCATAGTAAAGGTTTAGCTGGCTAATATGAGCTGTTATGCTGTAGGCTATTGTTTTGCGGTCAATAGTACTAATCAGCTGATTGACTTACAAATGTGTAACCATCTTATTTCTCCCACATAGCAAAGCCATAAGATGGCGAGCAAAGCCATAAGATAACTAACATAGCAAAGCCATAAGATAAAGTACATGCAACAATCCAACTATATATTTTACACCACTGAAAAGGGAAAAGTCACTTTTCACGGTGACTATGGCTAGCTTCTACAAGGCTAACATTGTCAAACAACAGTTTTCAATTGCATTGCTAAAGTTGGAATACCTTACCTGTCCAGCAGAAAACAGGCAACATCTGCATGGCTTTGAATTTTTTTTCCATCAATAGAGCTTTCCAATAGTCCAAAATTCCACTTCTAATAAAGGAGAGCTTCTACTATTACCTAATAATTAGAAACGTACAACTTCTGCTGCTGCTTCTTTTTCGGCTGCTTTTCTTTCAAGGTTGTGACGAAACGCGCTCTGTAGCGCTGTTTGTTCGCTTAGGGCTACAGTAGAATCATGACGACAAAATACAGCGACCTCCATATAAAGGAGGTTCTAAAATAAATTCTAAGGTAATAAAAACATAATGGTTCATTATGTAAGGTCTTTACACAACACTGAAAACATAGTTATGGATCTTATATTGCATTTCTGTCAATAGATCCTATTGAACTATTACAGATGGAACCTTTAGGAACTATGCCAAATGTCACATTTATCAAGCTAAAATTAGCTATTTCTTAGATGTTGATCAGCCAATTAAAATTTAGAAAAGTAACTATTCCTACATATCCAGAAGAACATCATTTACATTGCAGGTCAAGAATGTGTAGTATGTATTAGATGTCAATGGTTTACGTCTCCTTCCCTAAATAAGTGAGAGAAACACGTTTGTAAACGCAAACGCAATAGACGTTTGTATTCGAATTTGCGCTAACTAAGCAGTGCAGAAGTTTTGTGTAGGATGAGAATGTCTGTTTGAAGTGACTTTCTCCAAAACAGCGATAATTACCTAATCATATTATTCTGTTAAGGCAGTGGCGTAGGCACGGGTGTGCTTGTTCCACCCAAAGAGGCAGCTGGCACACCCAGAAATCAGATGCATAATACACTTTTTGTTATAGCCTTGGCAAAGTTTTTGTTTTTAACTTAGTCTATTATGGTCTAATTATAATATTTGTTCATTTTAAATAAATTCTTATTTTTTTCGTACATCTAGATCCACACCTACACATTTAAGTGTATGCGCAAAAATAGCCGCCATAGTGTCCGCAGCGAATATCACGGGAGACGAGCAGTGTAGTAGACTGAAACCGGCGTTAATAGGCCAACACATTCAGCAGCTAATCTTGATCCGTATGTGCCAGTGCAGTGCGATACATCAAAGTTGTGCGCTTACAGGTACAGACTTTATGTATAGTGTTGCGTTTGTTTGTAAAAGGTATCTTAATGTATGGTCTGTTTGATACGGATCAACATCAATGTATCCCCTTTCTCTGTAGAGACCATATATCGAGAACATTCATTTACTATTCCTATTTCCTACAGAACTTGTTAAACAACCAAGTATTGTAACGATTAATTTACACACCCTGTACATTTTTTATTTGCACCCATGACTGTTTAACACTGTCAGGGTTGCAAATGAAAGAATACAATAAATACAATTGTTATACACCATCAGCATGAAGCAGGCCCGGCGGCACGAGGGGGCAAAAGGAGGCAATGCCCCCTCAGTTAGAATATTTTTACCCTCAGTTTTGATTCCAGTATGTGTCCTACAAATCCCTCCACAGTCAGGCCTAGCTGCGATTTGTTGCGTTGATTATTACGCTGTGCCGCTGCACAGGAATCAAAACCAGCGGGTTAACATAAAAAAGTCACACATTTGTAAAAATCATGCGTTGATTGGCCTTCACACAGTAGAAAGGCGGGCACAATTTGAAATGGATGATTACGTTCAAATGTAGCCTAGTGGTAGATGGTTTCCACCGGAAAGAAGTTTCACAGGTCAATTATGGTTTTTAGAAAGTGGTTTTGCACATCCATAACTCAAAGTGGCGCGGAAATGGAGACGCCAGCCACAGAGGCTGCCTTGCCAACATTGCCGGTAACACCGGGACATTCGACCGCCGATGCCACTCCACTCGGCCTAGCTGCAGCAGAGTAAAACTGTCTTGTCGCCTATACAGCCTTGCAGGTGCGTGTGCCTGACAAACTTTTCTGAATCTGGTAAAAAATATCAGCATTGTCTGTTTTTAATTATTGTGTAATTTGCAAGATTGTGGAAATGGTGGAAAATGGCTTGGCAATACGTTATTTTCTTCATTGCTTTTGATTGTCTATTGCAGGATTGAGGTGATGACATTTGACATTTTTCGTTTATAATGTCTAATTTATTGTTGATGTTGTTATAGTAGAATAACTGCTTTTTGCAATAAATTGATGAAGGTGGGTAGATTTTGAGCAATATTAGGAACTGTAGTGATGTGAGCTATAGGCCTATGGAAATTAGGAACTTTTCTTTGCAGAAGTTGTAAAGCAGTGTAACATGATTTATAATGGCAAGACAGCCGTGTGTCTGGCTGCAATTGAATGCATTGTGTATTTACAAGCTACAAATGACTACTGTCCACTCCACTACATACTATCAACATTATTTATTGTGTTATTACCGATCTGAAATATGTGTGCCCCCTTAATAATTTTGGGTGCCCCCTTGCGGAGTTAATTCTCCCGCCGGGCCTGGCATGAAGCAACACTGGTTTAATGGAATACACAATTGTGATTATAGTCAGTGATATTGATGAGCCTGAGGCACTTATAAATACACGGGTGGAATTTTTTCCCCAGCTTTCCTTCTTGCTTTATGCCTGGATTATATTTTATATGCTCTTCAAATTTATCTAAAATTATAATTTACTACAGTTGAGCGAAATATGCGGCTCTCATAGACTTGTCCGTGTCTGCGATTGATCCTATGATACACACACCGCCCCTTTTATGTAAACGCGCTTGTCAATAAATTGGGAAATCCTGGGTTGATTTAATGAATTGATAACCACGGTCGTGACATCTCGTATCTATCGCAATTGTTAGGTTTAGTGAAGCCAGGTAATAAAAGGAAATCTAGGGCATGTTGAACATAGTTCGTAGTATAGGCCTCTGTTATGTAGAGAAATATCGATGTGGCACACCAAGTTTTTTAGATGCACACCCAAATATTTTTTTCTGGCTACGCTACTGTGTTAAGGTATTTTATTGTTATATTATAATCGGTACACAATTACCTGTACTAAAATTCTTAGTGACACTTGAGAGAGAAGGACGTGTCCTTGCTTTGCTCCGCTCTGCTTTGCTCCGCTCTGCTTTGCTCCGCTCTGCTTTGCTCCGCTCTGCTTTGCTCCGCTCTGCTTTGCTCCGCTCTGCTTTGCTCCGCTCTGCTTTGCTCCGCTCTGCTTTGCTCCGCTCTGCTTTGCAATCTGCTCTGCTTTTTCTTTATTAGACTTTTTTAGACTCTTTTTAGACTTGTTCTCTGCTATTTTTATATATCTGGACTCCAGGTGTACTGAATGTGCAGAGTGTTGTCACCTAACAATAAGAGTGGCTGAACTAGAAAGCAGGGTTTCCACCCTTCACCAAATAAAGGATGATGAACAATATTTGGACTCTTTCCTGATACCGTCATCCCAGGTGGCAGCTTCAGACGCTACCATCCCATGGAATGGCCGCAACACCTACGCTGATGTGCTGACTCAGCGGGATCCCAAAGGCGCCATCCCCAAGCGTATGACGACTTCTACCCCAACATGCTCAGAGGCATGGACGGCTGTACAGAGGAAAAAGCGAAAACAGTTAAAAAAACATTGCTCACCAACCACCAAAGAAAAATTTCATCTGAGTAACAGATACCAGGTGTTCTCAGAACCAGAGTCGCCCTACTTGAAACCTCCAGCAAAATCCAAAACTGTTACCAGAATGTAGTACACACAGGCTTTGCCCACAAGGCTGACTACACCTCCTAGGAACAGCATTTTACAACCCTGCTGTGCTAAAGAAAACTACCTAAAGTATGGTAAGAAACATCACTCACAAAATGACAAGGGGACAAACCATCTCACACAGGCTACAAAGCCAGAACAAACCAAAACTATACTCATTGGGGACTGTAAAATCAGCAACTTAAGAAGTAAGAATATGATTACACACTGCCTCCCACACGCAACTGTCAGCGACATAGCTGAGAAACTACCAGAAATCCTCAAAAGCTATACAGCCACTGACAAAATTGTTATACATGTAGGCTCAAATGACACTCTAAAGCAGCATTCTGAACTGTTAAAAAAGGACTTTAATACAATAATCTGCAGTATACATATCCGGTCCTTTACCAACAGTTGGACGAGGAATATCTCGATTTAGCAGACTGTTAGCACTGAACAGTTGGCTAGCTTCCACATGTGCTACCAGAGGTCTGAATTACATAAACTGTTTTGACCTGTTCTGGGAGAGAAGAAATCTCTTTAAAAGGGACGGGATTCATCTAAACAACTCTGGACTGCAAATTTTTGTAGGCCACCTTGAATACAATATCCTCCATTCCTCCATAGTTACACCAAAGAAGGAAACAGAAAATAAACAGCAATACTCTCCCATTAGACTGATTTAAAAAAAAACTGCAGAAAACAATGGGCGAAATGGATGAACTACTTTTTTATAAAACAGTGATATCACGCAAACAGTGCCACCAATGTTGACGTTATTAGCTAGTGGCATGAAAGGTTTTGTAATATTCAGATGGACAGATATTTTACAGCGCATACAGACTTTAAAACAAGCAGTTTTTGTGGGATTCAGATGGACAGAAATATTTCAGTGCATGATGACTTTAGGTCAATGTGTACCCAAACAATAAGTCATAAGAACAATGTTGTGAATTTACTGACACCAATGCCTATTACTGTTTTGACTAGGACAAGGGCAAACAAAAGCTACCCAGTTTTCCCCCATCCTATAATCTATTCCAATTTGACAAAAATTCCCAAACACAAAATAACTTTGGAGCAAATGCTAACTAAATTAGCACTACTAAATATTAGATCACTAACAAACAAATCTTTCTTAATCAATGATCTCATTGTCAACCATAAACTTGATTTCATGTTTTTAACAGAAACCTGGCTAGATGAAAATAGCAATCCAACACTCATTGAGGCAAGCCGGATTAGCTGTGATTTATCATGAACATTTTAGCTGTACAAAGGTTTATCTCAGAGAATTCTCAATATTTGAATATGTGGCCTTCACTCTCAAAGCTGAAATACCAGTGTTGATGTTAACAATATATCGACCACCAAAACAACCTCCAGCCTTCCTACCATAATTCTGTGAAATACTGTCACTGACCGTCATCAAACATGACAAAATTCTTATAAACGTGACCTAAACATTCACGTAAATAATAATGCTGAGTAAGCTATGGAATTCATGAACATTCTGCATACTTTTGGCCTGATTCAACAGGTCTCACAACAGACGCATGAACACGGAAATACATTGGATCTGGTGATATCAAAAGGATTACCCATACAAAATCTTTCTGTGACAAATGTCTCCCTTTCAGACAACTACTGTGTATTTTATGATGCACACCTATCTGAAACCAAGAATAAGGTACAAAATATAGTCACAAAACAATACGTAAATGAAGCGGTCGAGCAACATATTTCAAGGGTGCGAACTCAGCTTCATTTTAGCACAATCAATACAGTCCACGAGATGGCAAACAAACTAAATAACTATCTGACAAATGCTCTAGACAAAGCCAATTAAAACAAAAAAATAGGCTAGGAGAGAAAGCATCTCCATGGATAAATAGCTCTGTCTGTCACATCTAGCCCAGGGAGGGCTGTGGGGTAGTGACTTCGTATGGACCCCTTATGTATATTTGGTTATTCCTTGTGTTTCCTCCCTTGTTCCCTTGTGTGTTGTGTTTTGGCTCTCTCTTGTGTCTGTTCCATGTATGGGTTTTAGTTAGAGTAATTGTAATGTCAGTGTGTTAATCCCCAGCTGAAGTGTATTTGCAATTAGCAACTTAGTATTTAGCCCTCGTGTTTCCATGTGTACCCTGTTCGTCAATGTTCATGTTACGTGTTTCGGTGTGTGTCCGTGTATTAGCTAAAAAGCCCCACGTGGCAGTATTATTTTGTTTTCTGAGTTCTATTAACAATAAAGTATGTTGTATTGCATCTCCTTCGCGCCTGCCTCTATTATGACAAACATGGACAGGAAACGTGACACTGTCCCTGAACTAAAAAGAGCAAATAGGGCAGCGGAAAGAAAATGGAGAAAAACTG
>JACXGM010040173.1:0-10389 GCA_016801145.1 Umbra pygmaea
CAGTCTCAGAATAATCCAGTTCTTCCTTGCTGTGCCCACTCCACCACCACTACCTGAAGGTGCTGCCTTCTTTGCCTTTGTATACTGGGTCCTCAGTGTCTTCCACTTGGCCTGAAGATCCCCCACTAAACAATGAAGTTACAGCATGGACATTTGAAAATAGCAAAAATAGCCCTTTAGTACAGTGGTATATTACATTTCAATAACTTAGCCAACGTTACTAAGCTAAATAACTATTCTATATGCAAATGCACGGTGTTGCATCATCCGGCTCCTCTTCACTCCACAATGCACCTTCCCAAACTGGTATTGGTCACTCACCCAACAGACATGAACGCATCCCCATAATCAGGTCTCACTCACCTACATTCTAACCACCTGTGTACACTCCTGGCTGTATTTAAGTGTGCCTGCTTCTCATGCTCATTGTGAGGTATTGTTTGTATGTGAGTCAACTTACTGAGCGTTCTTTATTCCGTCGGTGATTACCTGGTTTGACTATTAGTTCTGTGTATTGGATTACTTGTTCTTTGGATTACCCTTTTGTGCCTTTGCCTGTTACCATCTGCCTCCAGTGTACCAACCCAAGCCTGCCTTCCAACGACGTCTCTGCCTACCCATTGTACTGCTGCTCAGTAAGACCTTCTGTGTACCGAACCCCTGCCTGCTCTGACTTCCAAGCTCTGTGTACCAAACCCCTGCCTGCTCTGACTTCCAAGCACTGTGTACCGAACCCCTGCCTGGTCTGACTGCCAAGTTCTGTGTACCAAAGTCCTGCCTATTCCTCTGTTGGATATATATGCTATATTGTGGATATCCTGGGTCCCCTGTTTCCAGTATTACCTTCTGATACAATAAACCCCATTATTGTTTATATACAACCCATCCAGGTTGATTCATTACAGAATACCTCACCTATATCCTGGATATGGACCCAGTGGAGTTGAACGCTAGACTCAATCAACAGGAGGTGAAGATTAACAAGCTCTGCCACCTGCTCCAAAATACATCTCTATCCTCCTCCAACCAAGGACAGCAGGAACCTCCGCCTATGTCCACACATTTTGCCTTGCCTAATAAATATGATGGTACCTCTGGAAAATGCAAAGGCTTTCTTATGCAGTGTGCTTTATATATAGACCACTGCCCTAACCAGTTCCACACTGATAGGCACTGGGTGGATTTCATCATTTCTCTTCTTACAGGCAGAGCACTTGAATGGGCAACAGCGTTATGGTCAGCAGACAGCCCCGATCTAAATTCTGAAAGAGCTTTCCTGAGACTGTTTAAGGAGGTTTTTGATGACCCTGCTACAGGACACAGTGTTGGGGATCAGCTTTGTGTCATTCATCAGGGCAACAGGTCTGCAGCTGACTATGCATTAGACTTTCGTACCCTTGCAGCAGGTAGCGGATGGAGCGATACGGCCCTGCTCACTGTGTATCGACGTGGGCTCTCCAGAGACCTGCAGGCGGAGTTGGCATGTAGAGGGGATCTAACCGATTTAAACCAGTACATCTCCATGTCCATCTCGCTTGACCACCTTCTTGCAGACAGAGCACACGGCAGACCTCCTCGCCTAGGGTCCACTCCACTGCGGAAGCAGTCTTCTCCTGTAGAGCCTGAGGCCATGCAACTTGGAAGGTCACCCCTGTCCTCTACGGAAAGGCAAAGACACATAAGGGATCACTTATGCTTGTATTGTGGGGGATCCCAACATCTTCTCCAAAATTGCCCTGTTCGTCCGCCTAGGACTGGACCTGGTGCTTCAGCGCCCCGAGGACCTGTAGGACCGTCTCATTCTATGAATCTGTCCAAACAGCAATTGGAATTACCTGTCACCTTAACCGTGCATGACATTTGCATTTCTACAAAGGGGTTAGTGGATTCTGGAGCTGCAGGGAATTTTATCGATTGTACTCTGGCCCAAAAATTAGGTGTGGAATTAATTGTGCTCTCCTCCCCATTAAGGATTAACGCCCTGGATGGTCATCCCCTCGGGACTGGCTACATTACGCACCAGACAGCACCTATACAACTACATGTCGGCATCCTACACACCGAACTCATTCAGTTCATGGTGTTATCCTCTTCCCGGGAACAACTCATATTGGGATACCAATGGCTTCGTCTACATGATCCCATCATCTCCTGGGCGAAGGGAGAGCTCACCGCTTGGAGTGACTTCTGTCACAAAAACTGCATCTCTGCCTCCGGCAGAGCCACCTCCGTGGAAGAATGCCACACTAAACCAGCCACTGTCATCCCTGAAGTCTACAGTCGGTTCCATTCAGTGTTCTCCAAGGAAAAAGCATCCGTCCTTCCTCCTCATCGACAATGGGATTGCGCCATTTATTTAATTCCGGAAGCGGTGTATCCTAGGGGCAGGATCTACCCATCGTCTCTACCTGAAAAGGAGGTAATGAATGCCTACGTCACTGAATCACTGAGCCAGGGGTTTATCCGGCCTTCCACATCTCCCGCTGCATCCAGCTTCTTTTTTGTGGGGAAGAAGGATGGTGGCCTACGCCCCTGCATAGACTACCGCGGCCTAAATGATGTCACCATAAAACGTTGCTACCCTTTGCCACTAATCCCGGCCGCTTTGGAACAGGTTGGACATGCTTCCATTTATACCAAATTGGACCTTCGTAGCGCCTACAACTTGGTGCGCATAAGAAAAGGGGACGAATGGAAAACTGTGTTTATCACGCATAAGGGCCACTATGAGTACCTTTTCATGCCCTACGGTCTCACCAATGCACCTGCTGTGTTTCAGTCCTTCATGAACACCATTTTTCATGACATGTTGGACCGTTTTGTGGTGATCTATATAGATGACATCCTGATCTATTCCTCCTCTGTATCGGAACATATCGGTCACATGAGACAGGTCCTCCAACGTCTTCTTGACAACCACCTCTATATTAAGGCAGAGAAGAGTGAGTTCCACGTCTCCACTATCTCTTTCCTGGGATTCGTGCTCACACCAGGAAGGGTCCACATGGATAAAAGAAAAACTGAAGCTGTGCGTAATTGGCCGCTTCCACGTACTGGAAAGGAGCTCCAACGCTTTTTAGGATTTGCAAACTTCTATAGGAGGTTAATCCGCAACTTCAGTACTATAGCGGCACCTCTGCACTCCTTATCCAATCGGAAGACCTCTCCATTACCTTGGGAAAAGTAAGCCCTTTCTGCCTTTCAAACCCTGACCCTCTGTTTCTCCTTAGCACCGATACTTCTCCAGCCCAATCCAGCACTGCCTTTTATGGTGGAAGTAGATGCCTCTGAGGTGGGAGTGGTCTTGTCACAACAAAACGGGTCAGACTCCAAACTTCACCCATGTTCCTTTTTCTCACGGAAACTGACCCCTTCTGAAAGAAATTATGACGTGGGCAACCGTGAGCTTCTGGCTATTAAACTAGCTTTGGAGGAGTGGCATCATTGGCTTGAGGGAGCTTGTCATCCTTTTGTTGTACTCACTGACCACCGCAATTTAGAATACCTGAAAAATGCAAAACGTCTCAATGCCCTTTAAGCCAGGTGGTCTTTGTTTTTTAATAGGTTTAACTTTACTGTTTCATATATTCCAGGAGAGAAAAACGTCAAGGCTGACTCCCTTTCACGCCAGTTTGACCTGTCCACCAAGCCTACTGTTCCTGAACCCATTTTACCTGCTGCCTGCTTTGTAAGACCCATTGTATGGGACATGGACACCCTCATTCAGGACGCGCTCAGATCGGAACCGGCCCCACCTGACACTC
The DNA here is from genome assembly GCA_016801145.1 of Umbra pygmaea. Taxonomy (NCBI): domain Eukaryota; kingdom Metazoa; phylum Chordata; class Actinopteri; order Esociformes; family Umbridae; genus Umbra; species Umbra pygmaea. Next base: position 3,765 of record JACXGM010040173.1, read on the forward strand.
CGCCAGGGAAGTCTTACGTTCCAGCCAGCATCCGACCGCAACTAATACATTGGTGTCACACATCTCTCAGCACAGGGCACCCGGGCATCACACGGACTGTTCAACTTCTCACAAAAAGGTATTGGTGGGCTTCTATTAGAGACAATGTTTCTGATTATGTCCTGTCCTGCCCTACATGTGCCCAATCCAAAACCCCTTGGCACTTACCTGCAGGAAAACTCCTACCCTTACCGGTTCCGAATAGACCCTGGTCACATGTGGCAATGGATTTTTTAACTGATCTGCCTGTATCCCATGGTTACACCACTATCATGGTCATTATAGATCGGTTCTCTAAGATGTGTCGCCTTGTTCCTCTTTCATGCTTACCTAATGCTTTGGACCTTGCAGAATGTGTATTCCTCCATGTGTTTAGGCAATACGGACTACCAGAGGACATTGAATCCGACGAGGACCACAGTTCACGTCACGGGTCTGGAAGGCCTTCTGGGACCGGTTGGGAGTTACTGTCAGTCTGTCATCGGGGTACCATCCTCAATCTAATGGGCAAACGGAACGTCTCAATCAGGTGATTGGTACGTTTCTCAGACAACAATGTTCCTCTTGCCCTCAGGACTGGAGCCGGTTTCTACCTTGGGTAGAATATGCCCAAAACTCCTTGGTGCAGTCATCGCTTGGTATCACGCCATTCCAGTGTGTCCTTGGGTATCAACCTCCTCTCTTCCCGTGGGACACAGAACCAGCACCGGTTGAGGCCGTAGAACAGTGGTTCACACGCAGCTCTTGTGTCTGGGACTCCGCCCATCAACACCTGGACCGTGCCTCCAGGATACAGAAGAGACAGGCTGACAGGAGAAGACGGCCTACTCCTCTCTACCATCCTGGCCAACGGGTGTGGCTGTGTACAAGGGACATTCAACATCGGCTACCTAATAGGAAACTCTCGCAAAGGTACATCTGTCCTTTCAAAATAGTGAAATGTATCAATCCTGTTACCTACCGTCTGCTTTTACCCCGCCAGTATAGTCTCTCCTCCTCTTTCCATGTTTCTCTTTTGAAGCCGGTCCGCTACAGCCCCATGCATCCTCCGGTGGCTGCTCGGACGCCTCCTCCCCCTTTGGAGATTGACGGGGACCCTGCCTATTCTGTCCAGGAGCTGTTGGAGTCGAGGCGTCGACGGGGTGTCCTACAATATCTGGTGGATTGGGAAGGGTACGGCCCAGAGGAAAGGTCCTGGATTCCTGCCTCAGATGTTTTGGATCCTGAGCTCGTCGCCGCCTTCCACCGTGACCACCCGCACAGCCCTGCTCCTCGGCCCCGGGGTCGCCCCTCTTCGCGGGCATTCCATGCTTCTGGAGCCGCCCGTCGGGGGGGGATTCTGTTGCATCATCCGGCTCCTCTTCACTCCACAATGCACCTTCCCAAACTGGTATTGGTCACTCACCCAACAGACATGAACACATCCCCATAATCAGGTCTCACTCACCTACATTCTAACCACCTGTGTACACTCCTGGCTGTATTTAAGTGTGCCTTTTTCTCATGCTCATTGTGAGGTATTGTTTGTACGTGAGTCAACTTACTGGGCGTTCTTTATTCCATCTGTGATTACCTGGTTCGACTATTAGTTCTGTGTATTGGATTACTTGTTCTTTGGATTACCCTTTTGTGCCTTTGCCTGTTACCATCTGCCTCCAGTGTACCAAACCAAGCCTGCCCTCCAACAACGTCTCTGTCTACCTATTGTACTGATGCTCAATAAGACCTTCTGTGTACCGAACCCCTGCCTGCTCTGACTTCCAAGCACTGTGTACCGAACCCCTGCCTGTTCTGACTGCCAAGTTCTGTGTACCAAAGTCCTGCCTATTCCTCTGTTAGATATATATGCTATATTGTGGATATCCTGGGTCCCCTGTTTCCAGTATTACCTTCTGATACAATAAACCCCATTATTGTTTATATACAACCCATCCAGGTTGATTCATTACACACGGCTATGTATCAAGTTAAAATTAACAGTAGTAAATGTGAACAAACTTGAAAATCCCAGACGACTTGCTATCCGCTGCCAAAGACCTTCTTTGATATCCCTGTTGGAATAGTTCCTAATGGAAATATCATAGAGAGGTGGACTCTCTTCCATCATCGAGATGAACGTATCCTCCATGTCTTGGTTCCACACACTAATACTGGACATTGTGCAAAAGCTTAAAAAATCATGATGTATTCAAGGCAGTGTTGTTTATCGCCAGGAATCTCTAGACACAAGTCGCTATCAGTGGGTGGTGGGGATTAACACAGCAGGTAGCGAGATAGTGATTGGACGTAAACTGGTCGCTAACCCTAAAATCGCCAGGAGTTGCCGCAGTGAGCAGCAGCCATAAGGTTTTTTATTCTTATTCTTATTAGGGGTCCAAGCACGAAGGGGCTCCAGCAGGGCTGTGGAACCCTATTGTTTTCCTAAGGTTTCCTATTCTTATTCTTATTCTTCCGGTAAAACCGGTACTACAGCCTAAACCGTACATGATCGTGGGGGTGCCATTTTCAGGACTGGTCCAGATCACCGCTGGGACCTCAGACAGAAAAATTCAGCCACTTCCACCACTAGGTGGCGCTATAGCAGAAAAAATGTGTTTGCCCTTATAAACCATACATCGCACATAGAAGATACACATATCCATGCGTTCCCTGAGTTCAGCTGAATCTTTTGACATAGGCCAAGCCCATTTCTGCCAGTACTTTAATGCCTGAAAAATTGCAATTTATCGTAAACCTACTTTTTCTAACTCCTCCTAGACCGTGTGTCCGATCTGCACGAAATTTGGTATGTATGATCCCCAGACTGACGTGAAAAAAAGTTATACAAATCATTTTTATCGGATGAAAATTGCGTAAATTGCGCAAAAATAAATTTGTGTAGCTAGCTACTTAAGTATAAACTTTGCCATATCTTGGCCAAAAAAAAGCTATCATTGTAAAACCAACTTTTTTGAACTTGTCCTAGACCGTGCAACCGATCTGCACGAAACTTGGTACCTAGCATCTCCAGGTGGACCTGACCAAAAGTTATCAAAATAATTTTTTTACGTTAAACTATGCGCAATTGACAAACAAAAATATTTTCGTAGCTACCTATGAAATATGAACTTTAGTATATTGCTTATAAAATAAATGCTATCTTCAAAAAACCTGAGATTGTTGTTCAATGTCCCACTATGATGTTCGGTACCAAATTTGGTGAAGATCGGCCATTAGGGGGCGCTTTAATCAACGTTTATTTGTTTTGGACGATAAATCAATACATTTATCTGGGTCAATTGTGATTACAATATATTTTCTGTAGTAAATGCTATCAACATGAAACGTTTGGTGCTTGTTTGGCATGCCGCTCTGAAGGTCTGTACCACATTTTTTGTCATTAAAAGGTGCTGTAGTCAACGTAGAGCAGTTTTTGCCCATTTACTCAATCAATGTTAATGGGATATTTACAACGGTGATGTACCACAGAAATTGTAGCTCACACCTCAATATTTTCTGACATTTGCCTCGCCAACGTTATACTTTGGGGTCCGCTTTCCATAATGACTATCCAAAAGTATGAGCTTTTTAATGTGTCAGACATTATAGAACATGTAAAGAAATTGTATTATAATCGTATAGGCTACAATTTGTTTCAAACAAAGATAAGATAAATTCATAATTAATGTAATATACTTTTATTTAGTAGATTTAATTGTGGTGTTCTATCCTAACCAATATTTCCTATATTTCTAAGCAGATGATCTATGCTATATTCTGATAAAATGCCACTCGTTGGGGTTACTAGAGTATGCTGGATCATGTGCCTGTGTATCTGGCAAACTTTATTTCCTGTTTGGAGTGTGCGGTGTTTGTTGCTAATCTAGTACAAAATTGTACTAAAAAAACTATATAAAAAAAACAAAGTTTTTTGTATTTTTTTTCCTTTGGAACAAATGTAGGTAACTCATTTGGTTCTGATTTGTTTAATGTCAATTGCTACAGAACCCTTGATTTTGCAAATCAGTGTTACCTTTAAGTCCTTGCCCTGCACAATTAGGACAAATTTAACCAAATGTCAGTTCATTCAAATACGCTATCTGAATAATTAGCCACAGCAGTATGGCACTTCAATTACCTTTACTATCTGAAAACCTATTTTCCGAATTACAGTTTACAGATCGACATACTGTGTGATGGCATTTCATCCGGTGGGTATTCCAGAAAGCAGGCTATGTGACATAACCGGGTAAGTTTCAGGGTAAGTAAATAGATAACCTCAGCTTTCGGTTCCAAAAACGGAGGTAACTTTCAGGGTAACTTTCACTCTCTGAACATAACCTGCTCCGGAGCAGGTTATGGTCAGGTTATGTTCCACTGTTAGTTTGTTTCGGAGAGGTGACGGAGCATGTCGAGACCTTTTGAAGATGACACGAGTGGATGTCGAAGCACAGATAATACGAAATTGTATTATCTGCCGTGAGAGGGTGATAAGACATCGATGTGCTTCGTATCCAAATGAACATTTGCGCGAGCGTTACCGTTTTACACAAGATTCGTTAATTTATTCAACAAACGTTTTAAAAACACACATATCAAACGTCACACATTGCAGATCAGCGCTTAACACAGAGCGCATTTTGTGCATAATTCCCCTTGGTTTTTTTCCGACGGGTAGTTTTTTCTATTGCATAGGAGATATTTCTCTGGCCATACACCAGTGACAGCTATTAAAGAGGAATTCCACAGAGTGGCAGGTTTGTCCTTTCTATGATATTTAATGAGAGACGATTGTAGTTACATGTCACTACGTAATCTATCGGTGTAATGCCACAATTATTCAAAAATGTTTGTCATTGTAAAACTTTTAATTTCAGGGTTCCCAAATGTGATTGGGTGCATTGATGTAATCCAAATTTTCATTAAAGCTCCTTCAGTCAATGAAAGAGACTGCTTGTGTTGTTCTTCACAACATTTCCCCCCTGAAAGGTGAGAGGTCCCCCCTTCTCTTGATGAAGATGGCCAAGGAACCCCAAGTAAACCCACTAGACCAAAGAGATGTCAGGGTGGTACCAGACATGATTTGTCAAAATCACTTTAATTAAAATCAGTTAACACTAAAGTTTTGCTTTTTGTTAATTTATTTCTCTATTTCCTGTAATAAAGACATTTGTATGTATTGCTTTATATACCATTCAACCACAATGTCACATTAATGTTCAAATACTGTTTCCCACCTTAAGCTGGTGCTCTAGCAATTGAATTTCGAGAATGGCCTTTTGTATGTTGACCCTTTTTTCCTAAATTTGAAGCATATGCAGTAAAATAAAATAAGCATGCATAATGCACAAGTGCAACAATGACTGTAAAATGCATTCCAATGCCTTTTGAAATGGTGAAAGTTGATTATTTTACTCATTAGAAACACTGATAAAAGAGTGAAAACATAATTAAATCGTAAGTTTTAATATGGTACACCTACATTTTACTAAGCCACTTGTGTTGGTAGCTTTCTCTGATGAACTGCCCCCTGGAATCCCATTGACCACAGGTTGTATTTTAAAGGGATACTTCACCGATTAGCATTAAGCGTTATATCAGTAGAAACCTGGTAGTATTTTAGAATTAACTGGAATCAATCCCTCATACCCCCCTGGGATGTAAAGTCTCTGTATTGGTTGTATGGGAAAGAGGCCTCGTATGACACAAAAATCCTCATTTTGCGTCATCTGAGGCTTGCCTGCTCAGATGTTATGAACTACACCCAGCAGGAGGAGCTACTTCCGCATGTTTTCAACCCGCCCATAGGGGGTGGGACCTCACCTCCAGAATTTCAGAAATTGTCAGCCATCTTGAAGCCAAGCGAACAGGCTATTGCTCTGTGGAATAAACTGTGTAATACTTTAGTAGGCTAACCACAATGGCTGAGGGTAGTTTTGAAGATAATATGGCAGAAGGGGGTTTTGAAGATCGGGTGCATGAATCCAATGCTTGCGGCTGCCAGAAAGAGCCGCAATACAGCGAGGAACCGCTGCGGATGATTGAGGAACAAGAGCCCTTTCAGCTAGAGGACCGAAACGTGACTGATGCTAAGGAGCAAGAGCCTGGGCAGACACGAGCTGCGGCGGACTGGTGGTGTCATTGCGCTCGCTGTGCGCATATAGACACAGATAGAGTCCTATTGCTGTCATGAATTTTAGCAATGTCATTTTCTCCTTGAAGAAATCGCTGAATCTGTTGAGGAAACGGACCCACCAGTATCTGTAACACAGCACACTAGCTTTAATCCACACATGGTGTCTTAGAAACCTATTTCCGGATACCGAAAGTGAATTGGAAACGCCAGCCGAAGCCGGAAGGTACAAACGGACATCTTAGTATAAAGTAAGTATTTTGTTTTTCACAGTTAGCTGAGCTATCATTGTCACATTAGGGTGACCATATTTTAGTTTTCAACAGCACAAATACAGTATGTATAATCGTAATGTGTTCACAATTGCCCAGTCTCACTGAAATGCATTAGTTTGGAAATATGCTGAGAGGCACAAACTTTTCTCAAGCAGTGCCCATGCGACAAACGCATTTTATTGGTTTCACATTGGCGTGT
>JACXGM010040174.1:0-10389 GCA_016801145.1 Umbra pygmaea
CTCACATGTACACTCTCTCCCTATCTGACCCATTACCATTTGCCCAATAAGCACCTTATACTGACTTGAACAGTATTTTACTTTCAATTTGTTATTTGCACTGTTACCACTTGCACAATTCATTCCAGTGTTAATTCTTACATTGTATTTGCCTGCTACTCAGTATACTAATTTGATCTACCTCTAAATCTTGATTTCTCTGCACTAATTGTACATTTACTTACATCTACCTCTTTCAATTTTGACTGTATTTTCTATCTTTCTTCCTTACTCTACAATCTGTGTAATTTTTGTGTATTTGTATTCATGTGTAACTATGTCTGTACTTGCACCTTTTTGCTTTATCTTGGCCAGGTCGCCGTTTTAAATGAGAAATTGTTCTCAACGTGCCCACCTGGTTAAATAAAGGTTAAATAAAAATAAAAAAATACAACTTTGATTGCCAATCTTTGAATCCATAGCTCAGTATGCATATCAGCATTACTTTATATTTCAAGAACATTTTCCAAAAATACACAGACACTGTAACGTCTCCCTCTGCTGTAGCTCCCTCTCCTGGCGTGTCCAGGCTCCTGCGGTTGACGTCACTGATCTACTGATGCCAGCGGCGTCTCCTGTGCTCCTTTGTGTAATCTGTAATTGTCTGTGTGTATCAGCCGCGGTCAGTGGATCTTAATTGGGGAGGACGGGCTCGTATTACGCTCGGGACCAGAGTGAATGGAATGGTGCGCACAAAACCCAGTGTTCAAAACAAAATTAAGTCCCTCTCACCCATTGTCATTTTTGTGTTATGGTTGTCCTACAACGGGCTTGCATGCCCAGTAAGTTTCTATTCTCTCAAGATTATTTACACGACGGACCTGTGCGCCGCATACTTATTGAAAGTCTGGAGCTTTATTTGTTTGGACTTAAGTGAAGCCCATTGGTTTGCTGTTTTAGCCTGCATTAAATTCCACCTGCGTGTGAGTCCTCTCCTTTTATCTGTTACAGGCACAGTGACCTCTTGCTGTTGTTTTATTTTCGCATAGTGATGTAGAGTAAGTAGAACAATTAATCAGATACAATTATTTCAAGATCAAATTTCTGAGCCATCCAGGTAAAAAAAACTGTCATTCTATCCAGAACAAGGCTGTTTAAAGCTCCTTTCCATTTAGTAGGGGTTAGGGGTTAGGTCTAGGTGTTAGGGCTAGGTTAAATGTGGAAGCCAAACCTTGGTTGAATATTGTGTGCTTACACAAACACAAACTGAACACTTTTTTAAAACATTTTTAGCGCTTTAGCTGATGCTCTTATCCAGAGCGACTCACAGTAAATTCAGGGACATTCCCCCGAAGCAACTTAGGGTAAAGTGCCTTGTTCAAGGACACAACAACATTTGGCACAGTCGGAATCAAACCGGCAACCTTTTGACTACAAGTACAACTAACTAACCACTGAGCCATCTGCGCCCCGCACTTCCACTTCATTAGGTACACTTGTTCAAATGCTTGTTAATGCAAATATCTAATCAGACAATCACGTGGCAGCAAGTCAATGCATTTAGGCATGTACACATGGTCAAGATGATCTGCTGATGTTCAAACCAAGCATCAGAACGTGGAACAAAGTTTATTTAAGTGACTTAAGTGCCAGACGGTTTGAATATTTCAGAATGTGCTACAGTAATCTACTGGAATTTTCCAGCAGAACCATCTCTAGTGTTTACAGAGAATGGTCAGAAAAAAAATGCCTTCCTGAGATCCAAAGTGAATAGCCAGACTGCTTTGAGCTGATTGAAAGGCAATATTAACTCAAATAACCACTTGTTACAACCAAGGTATGCAGAAGAGCATCTCTGAAAGCACAAAACATCAAACTTTGAGGCAAATGGGCTAAAGTAGTAGAAGACCACACTGGGTTCCACTCCTTTCAGCTAAGAACTGAGGCTGCATGATGCAATAATGTATATATGGACCAAAATCTCTGAGGAATGTTTCCACCATATCTTTGAATTTATTCCACAAAGCACTAAGGAAGCTTTGAAGAAAAAAATGAGTCCAACCCAGTACTAGCTGGGTGTACGTAATGAAGTAGCCGGGGATTGTATAGCCCCTCTTAACAACAAATTTTTCATGAATGAGGGCAACTGCCACCATGATTCCTCCTAATGGTACTAGCTGGATACAGCCAAACCATTAATGGTTAAAATGAATAGCAAATAAAAGAATACAGCAGGAGTCCCAATCTATAAGTCACTGACTAGTTCATTATATTTATATGCATTTAAATCTAACCAATAGGCATAATCGGAGAGTATAATGTTTATGGTCAAGTTGAAAATAGTTGAAAGTAAATTATACACCTAATATAGATGATTAGGCTCACCAACTAGTGATGTGCAGTTCGTCAACGACTTGTTCATTTTAAACAACTGTTTTTAGTAAGTCGAGATTCGCAAGTCCTTTTTTTGTGACTAGTTCAAAGACTCTCCAACATGACCACATAGAATTCATAAGATATCCTCCAGCTCAGTGCTATGACAACAACAGTGGTTTGTTTTATATTTGCAAAGATCAAATATATCAAGCTGCAGCAACATAGAGACAAGTTTAAACTGATCAATGGATGCAGGTTGCCAGTGATGGGCTATTTTCTGGGGGCTTTAACCCGTAAATAGTTTTTTAGCCCCACAAAAATAAATGTAAATTATTAAAGTCGATTGACCCTTGAGAGCGTTTATCTCCCAAAGCGTCCATGCTAGAAGCTTTACAGTTTCGTACCATTGGAAAGAGATTCTGCTGCAAATAATGAACAGTAGATTGTCAGAGTCGGAGATATCGCGTTTCAAATGTGGTCATTTTTGGCAAAACTTTATTTTAAAGGAGAAATGGATGGGTTTTTAAAAACGTATAGGAAAATAGTGAGAAATATGTACAACATTTTAATATTGACCTGTTTGTATGTCCCCCAAACATTATCACAATGGTTCAGTAGCCCTGCCAATATGGATTTTACAGCCTTATTCTTCATGTTTTACATGCATTTACACATAACAAACATACATAAAGAATTAACATACATTTTCTGGGATATAATGTGGGATAATACATTAAATTCAATGACTCAGATTGTTTGATGTAATGTATTCATGCTGTGGTCAAGATTTTTCTGAATCCAAAACTATAAGGCACTTCACTCCAGGCCAAAGTACGACCCTTTCAGAGGCCAAAATGTCAACATTGTGCCAGGTGGACTTCAACCCCCTTAGACCTTTTAATTTAAAATCAATAGTTTTTTTTTCTCTGTCATTTTATTGACAATTCACTATACTCATTGTGTGGCGGGTGCTAGGATCTGACAGAAATTGGTCTACTGTTAATAGTTCTTTAGATACAATATAAAAGTTGTGGCCTACATGGTGAACAGAATGAACACTGTCATTACGCATAGAAACAGACTTTCTGTGGTTCTCTTTGACAGGATGGAAGTGAAGATAGCTTCCTACTACGTGCATTTTGGAATGTTAGGGCAGGCAGATTATTTACATTTTTTATTTACAAATTAAAATGTAATTCACAATAATTACTCTTTCATAAATGCGTACTCCAGCTATCAAGTTAACGTTATTTGCTTGTTAACTAATAGTTAACTTTAGGTTTATCCTACGTGAGGTAAAGAAAAACAATCATAATATCACAGGAGCCACAGATGTTTCGAAACAGTTCATCTTTGTTAAATCATAAGATTAGTGATGATCATAATGCAAATATAAATCCCATAATTCCTAAACCTAGAGCTACTGAACTGTAGATATGGATAAAAGAAAGTTCTTCAAGAGAGGTGGTACTGACAGCTCTGCCGAATTTCAGTTACATGAGAAACAAGGAGTTTACCAGTTCAAACAGACAGATACAAATTTTGAATGAATTGATGACTCACTAAGACTTGAGTTTTTGTAAATCTGAGTTTAATAACAATAACTTGTCAAAACAGGCAAGAATGAGAGAAAGAAGCTGCAGGCTGACAGGACTGAGGGAGCTGGTCTGCTGGAGGTTAGTGATCAACTAGAAAATGTTTAAGGTTTCTGTTAAAATTGGGCTGTTTTTGTTGACATATGCCTAAAATGCTCATGTACTGAGTGATTCAGCAAGACTTTAGGCTTCAGTTTCACTCAATTTTTATTTTATCAAATGTTTTGACTAATATTGAAAAGGAGAGGCTAAGGGAGGGAGAGCAAACATTTTGGGGCCATTAAAAAACCCCTGGGGGAGCATGCCCCTAGACCCCCCTACTAGAGGCTTAGCCCCCATCCATAAATCTCCAGTGAGTTCCTGCAGGTTGCAAGGATTAATGCAATTTGATCATTATTTATTGCCTGATAATTGCCCATACGGGACACCCTACCAAATCCCTACTGAACATATTGATTGTTGAACAAAATGATCAAAAACACTTTATATACAACCAAGCCCCTAAATTGTGAATAACCCATAAAGATCAAAGCCAGTAAAGAGTCAGACTTACCATCACTATCACCAACTATACTTCGGTGATTGAATTTACAGGTGCCCGATCTGCACACAATGAGTCGCTGGAGAGCGACGTGGCAAGGTAGATTATTGGGCTATCTATCCCGAGCAGAGCTATGCTAATTTGCGCTGCCTCGTTCGGTATTGTCGTCAAAAGGTCTGAGAACGTCACACATATTGGTCTCCACAAAGTTTGCTGCTTCAGTGTTCTTAGATCTTTTTGTCAGAAGTTACTATGGTGTCCTGAATTAAAAGCATTCCATAGGTGTCAAAGGCTTTTATTGACCATTACATTAAGTTTATGCAAAGAGTTATTATTTGCAGTGTTGACCCTTCTTTTCCAAGACCTCTGCAATCTGCTCTGGCATGCTGTCAATTAACTTCTGGGCCACATCCTGACTGATGGCAGCCCTTTCTTGCATAATAAATGCTTGGAGTTTTTCAGAACTTCTGGCTTTGTTTGTCCACCCGCCTCTTGAGGATCGACCACAAGTTTTCAATGGGATTAAGGTCTAGGGAGTTTCCTAGAACTGGACCCAAAATTTAGATGTTTTGTTTCCTGAGCCACTTAGTTATCACTTTTGCCTTATGGCAAGGTGCTTCATCATGCTGGAAAAGGCATTGGTTATCACGAAACAGTTCTTGGATGGTTGGGAGAAGTTGCTCTTGTAGGATGTGTTGGCACCAATCTTTATTCATGGTTGTGTTCTTAGGCAAAATTGGGAGTGAGCCTATTCCCTTGGCTAAGAAGCCATCCCAAACATGATTGGTCTCAGGATGCTTTACTGTTGGCATCCACAGGACTGATGGTAGCGCTCAGCTTGTCTTCTCCAGACAAGGTGTTTTCCGGATGGCCCAAACAATCAGAAAGGGGATTCATCAGAAAAAATGACTTTACCCCAGTCCTCAGCAGTCCAATTCCTGTTCCTTTTGCAGAATATCAGTCTGTCACTGATGTTTATCCTGGAAAGTGGCTTATTTGCTGTCCTTCTTGACACCAGGTTGTGCTCCAAAAGTTTTCGCCTCAATGCGCATGCAGTTGACTCACACCTGCCTGCTGCCATTTCTGAGCAAGCTCTGCACTGGTGGTGCCCCAATCCCACAGCTCAATCAAATTTAGAAGACGATCCTGGTGCTTGCTGGACTTTCTTGGGTGCCCTGATGCCTTCTTCACAACAATTTAACCTTTCTCCTTGAAGTTCTTGATGATCCGATAAATGGTTGGATGCAATCTGCAATCTTCCTCGCAGCAATATACTTGCCTGTGAAGCCCTTTTGGTGCAAAAAGTTTAATGTTTCCTTGCAGGTAACCATGGTTGACAGAGGAAGAACAATGATTTAAAGCACCACCCTCCTTTTAAAGCTTCCAGTCTGTTATTCTTAATCAGTCAGAGTGATCTCCAGCCTTGTCCTCGTCAACACTCACCTGTGTTAACACAGGGTTGCCAACTCTCACGCATCTGGCGTGATTCTCACGCTTTCAGCAGTAAAAAAAACAAGCGTTTCCATTCTATTAGTTGTTTTTTTTGCATGAATCAGGGTTTATATTATAGTAAACAAGGACTGACATTTCTAAAATTAGGGTTAGGGTTAACAAAAGTCTTCTCTGCGCGCGCGTTCACTGAAATATTACCGAGTCTCACGCCACGCAACGTCCCAAAGTTGGCAACCCTGGTTAACAAGACAATCACTGACATGATGAAAGCTGCCGGGCTGAAATGCAGTGGAAATGTTTTTTCTTAAATTAAGTTCATTTTCATGGCAGAGGGACTTTGCAATTCATCAGATCACCCATTATGACATTCTGCAGTATATGCAAATTGTCATCAACACTGAGGCAGCAGACTTAGTGAAAATTTGTATTTGTGTTATTCTCACAACCTTTGACCACATCTGTACTTACCCTACATTTAAGAGATGGCATTTCAATTGACTTTGGAAAAGTTTTACAGCGCAAAACAAAACTAAAATATTTGTATTGAGAATTATACAATGCTGTATTTACCAGCATAGCAAATAACTTTCTGTAATGTTAAGAAAAAACTATTTAAAGTGAGAAAATAAACCCATCTCTGGTTTTGTTCCTGAAGTGAATAAAGTCCAGGTTGGCAGGGATTGTTATCGTGCTATAAAGGCGCATCATTTATAATGTTGTTCATTTTCTAAAGGGCCTACTGCAAACAATAAATCCCCTTTATAATTGATATTCTCTCAGGTCACCATTATTATCGTGAAATTAACGTGCGAAACTCTGTACCTTGGTCGCCCACTTTTTCAAGGTAACTTCGCCCTCTGGTGGTATTTGCGCGATGTATCTGACCATCAAAATGTCGAATTCCATATTTACCTCGGCAAATTGGCAATTTACGCCACACTTAGACTAGTCGAGAAGGGTAGACTAATGTTTAAGTAAATACTTTAACATTACTTCCATCGTTGCCAAATTATGTAACCCAACCATCCCTAAAATATAAAGTCTTATATTTCATAAATATATAAGCAGCTGCCTCGGATCAAATTATTTGACACTAATAACGAAATACAAAGCACCGTATGTTTTTGTAGCTGAAGTAACCCATGTCTTTGCTGCAGTCTTCTAGTTTAAAGAAAAATAAAGGCTGTTCCAGTTTTATAATACATACAAATTTATTGACAACGAATTATAAAGACAAAGCTTATGAAGATTTTGATGTGTTACAAACCACCCCATTTGAAAAAATACACAAAGAAACAAAGAAAGCAGTGAAAAGCACTCAACCTCCCCCCAGCTGTTTGTTTTTATATATATTAGGCTATATAAATAAAATGTACTCTGACTCTGTTTAAAGTGTGTTCATTCCCAAAACAGGTTAGCCGGGCATCTCTCTAACAAACCAATGGATCGAAAGTGCCTGGGAAAGACACAGACAATAGGGCAGCATCTCAAAAGAGTGAAGTTCTCCAAGTCTCCTTTCCTTTAACTTTACTGATAAGAAGGAAAAAGGCTAGTCAATATTGACAATCATCCCTGCTGTATTTCAGTAGCATCATCCCCTTACATAACATAAACAACAAACCTACTCATAATTATCTGCATAAAGAAAATTACAAAACAAATGAAAGTGTTTAACAAAATGTAGTCATGTTTACATACCTTGTATGTATTGATTCATACATACTTGTACGTCAGCTCCTTATGGTGATTTTAATACATACGGCCTGGAGAATATTTTTCTTACAGTGATTGAAAATTAATTGAAATGCAAAATCAGATAATATGAAGATGTAAAGAGATAGAATTATGAAGTTAAGGTGTGGACGTACATACTCAGGAAGCTAAAATAAGTACTGCTTAATTTATAACGTCAAGTGTCCCGATTTCTTGTCAGTTGCTGTTTGTTTTTTTACATGGTGCATATTTCTGCACATCCTCCCTGCTAGAGAGGTTTCAAGTGCTACAGCAATCAAGACATGAAACATTGGCTAGGGCAGGTGGCAGCAGGTGGACAGAAACATATAGAGCAGTGGTCCTCAAACCCTTCCATGGAGGGCCTAGTGCAGTGGTCCTCAAACCCTTCAATGGAGGGCCTCGTCTATGCTGGGATTTTGGTCTTTCCCTTCAATTAGAGCATAATTAGGACCTAGACTGACAGGTGAGGGGAGATCCTAACCAATTAGTCAGCTACTCCATCAGGCTTGTACAAGGTAAAAGCGAAAACCTGCATACACTAGGCCCTCCATGGAAGGGTTTGAGGACCACTGATATAGAGCCATGATTTAACACACAACTCCTACTATATTGAAGTCTGTATATTTCAAAGCACCACTGGCCAGGCCTGACGAACACATTGTGTCAACTCATGCAGCTCTATGATGCCCTACTGGTGACACAGCAGGTTACACCATCCAGGCAGCTTTGACGGTCTGAGAGAGTGCAGTCAGACAGTGACTGATGTCCCAACCACACCAGTGACGCAATGGAGGATAGGTTGTTACCTTGGGCTTGTTTCTGACATAGTCAAGAAAAGAAAGAAGATACGAAAAAAGGGATCGAGTGACTGACAGACTGGATGTTTCCAGAAAGGGTGGGTAACTTCAGGTCACGTAGGGCCAAAACATCTGTTTTCATGAGACTGACTGAGGCCGGGAACACCTGGCGCGGTGACTGAATTACAAGATGAAACCCCCCAGGTTGGAAGTCCTCTCCTTGGTTCTGGAGCTGCTAGAGCCAGGGTAGGACAGGGTCACCTGAGGGAGCAATGGCAGATGACAAAGCGTGTGTGCGCGCGCGCGTATACGTGTGTGTCTAGTCTGCAGTGCGTGTGGGAGTGCTGGGTTGGTTCAGCCCCATGGTTTTACAAAGCCAGCCAGCAAAGTCCACCTCTTCTACCTCGGAGCGTTTGATAAACGTGTGGTTCTGAAACAAACACAAGAGATACGGCTCGTTGGAGAATGGCGTCTGTCTAAATCTATAATGTTGATCTGGTTAAAATTAACAAGGCCATTGATAAAGAAGCAAAATGCTCACCATGAGCATCTTCAGGTCTGCTCGGTCAGCTGGGTTCTTCATGAGACTGCGGGTGTACAAGAAAGCCACACTCATTTAAATTAAAGCTAATTAGTGGCACCCAAACATGCCATTTAATTAAATTTATGCTGTATTATTTAAAAACAACAGTACCCAATGTCAAATTTGGACCAATCCTATTTTTAATACACCGCTCCAAAAAAGGGAACACTCAAATCACACATCGGGTCTTGATGAACAAAACAATAAATATCAAAATCTTTACTCTACATTGTGTTATTCGTTGAACTGCCTACACACTCTGGCCACATGAGGCCAGGCATTGTCCTTCACCAGGAGGAACCCAGGGCCCACTGCACCAGCGCAAGGTCTGACGATGGGTCTGAGGATTTCCTCCCGGTATTTACCAGCAGTTAAGGGTACCATTGGCTAGCACGTGGAGGTCAGTGTGACCCTCCAAGGATATGCCTCCCCAGACCATCACTGACCCACTGCCAAACCGGTCATGCTGGATGATGTTGCAGGCAGCATAGCATTCACCTGAGGTTTAATTGACTTGGTGTTATACTGTGGATGATTGTTTTCCCTTAATTTTCTTTAGCAGTGTAGTAATTTTGATGAGTAATCAAAACCTATCCAAGGACCAGTCCTCTTAGCCAGTACAATATCAGTTATCAGTTTCATAATTCAGGTATTATGAAATACAGCTTGGACAACATTTAACTCAATATATTCTCCATGAACTTAGATGGTTATCTTCTCCTGTTCGGACACACTGGTTATTTAAAAGATATGTTTAGCAATATTAGGCCAAGTTCATAAGATTTGGATCTGAGAAGTGCCACTGAAGATATACACACTCACCATTTAGTCACAAAGTCCTGGAAATCAGATGTGAACACTCCATGGGGCAGCTTGGGTGGAGGCTGAAATAAGACGATCACAATCACAATCAAAAAAAGCCCACATACACTCCCTCCAGAAGTACTGAGACAGTAAAATCAAAATTGGCATTTCATTAAACTTAAGGCACATAAAATACAATTCCAAGACCAATATTAGGCAAGAATTCAGCCAGAAATAACAGGTGTCTTGTGTCAAGGCTTTGCACCAAGCATTCCAGGGTGAAGGGCTCCTCTGAAGTGCTCACCTCATTCACAATGTAGTCTAGCAGTTCAAAAATGGCCATGGCTGGACCGTGGCCTGCAAGCACAAAAACACTGTTTAGAACCACTGTACTGATGTCGCAGTCGCCCGGTGCGTCGCAGTCGCCCGGTGCGTCGCAGTCGCCCGGTGCGTCGCAGTCGCCCGGTGCGTCGCAGTCGCCCGGTGCGTCGCAGTCGCCCGGTGCGTCGCAGTCGCCCGGTGCGTCGC
>JACXGM010040175.1:0-10398 GCA_016801145.1 Umbra pygmaea
TTGTCTAATGTTGGAGCGTTGTGTCTTGGTTGTCTAATGTTGGAGGGTTGTGTCTTGGTTCTTTAATGCTGGAGCGTTGTGTCTTGGTTCTCTAATGATGGAGCGTTGTGTCTTGGTTGTCTAATGATGGAGCGTTGTGTCTTGGTTGTCTAATGTTGGAGCGTTGTGTCTTGGTTGTCTAAAGTTGGAGCATTGTGTCTTGGTTGTCTAATGTTGGAGGGTTGTGTCTTGGTTCTTTAATGATGGAGCGTTGTGTCTTGGTTGTCTAATGATGGAGCGTTGTGTCTTGGTTGTCTAATGTTGGAGCGTTGTGTCTTGGTTGTCTAATGTTGGAGTGTTGTGTCTTGGTTCTTTAATGTTGGAGTGTTGTGTCTTGGTTGTCTAATGTTGGAGCGTTGTGTCTTGGTTCTTTAATGTTGGAGTGTTGTGTCTTGGTTGTCTAATGCTGGAGTGTTGTGTCTTGCATGTGCTGGGATGTTTAATCCCTCCCACATTGTCCTGCCATACTGACCATTTCTATGTTGCATTTGTCTCCGCTGGCCTTTTCACAGCCGGATCCGTTGGCCTGGGGAGGATGGATGGAGGAGAAAAGCAAAGGAGATAAGGGGGAGGTGGATGTTTGTGAGAGGGACAGCCCCTAATCAATAGCCTATTAGTTAGCAAAGAAAGAGCAATACCAGTGTTGTAATCTATCAGCATGGTTGGATCAAATTGATCAAATTGTCTAGAAGATAATGTAGACAGCCTTTCACTCCTACAGTGCCTATAGAAAATCATCATACCCCTTTGAAATAGGCACTTCTTTTGTCTTACAGCCTGAAATCAAAACACATTAAACATATATTTTTTGTCCCAGCTGTATTTAGATATTGTAATGTAAAAAGGCAACATTTTGGAAATGTAAAAAAGTAAATAAAAGAGTTGGAAAAGTGATGAGTCCCATGATAATTTGTAGAGCCACATTTTGCTTTAATTACAGCCCTCAGCCTGTTTGGATATGTCTTTATTTGCTCTGCACACCTAGATTTGGGAATATTTGCCCATTCTTCCTTGCAGAATTTTTTCGAGTTCAGATCAATTCTGTGGTGAGCGGTGATTGACTGCAGACTTCAAGTCCATCCACAGACTTTCATTTGGATTTAGGTCAGGGCTATGACAAGGCCATGTAGCACGGCGTTTGTGGTTTGACTGGTCAAGTCTGTTTTCCGAAGATGGCACCAGGCTGTATATGCGAATGGTACTGTCTTTAAAACTATCTTTTAAAAAACTGTCTGTACACTTACAAAGTTCTCAATGCTTCGGTCTGCATGTACGGAGCTTCATTATGCTACCGTGGAAGTGTGATGCTATTTTGAGCCTTGTTAGTAATATAAAATAGCGATTTATTTTTACTTCCTCCATGCCCACACAACTACCTTTATAGGGTTATTATCAGTTCGCACTAAAACTGGGCACATTCGATTAGAATAAAAACATATCCCAGAGAACGGTCGACTCGGTACCAATGTGTAATTAACCCCTGGGTAACTTTTTCGCCGGAGTTGTCCTTTAAGCTTTGTTGAGTAACGGGTTGGGGTTGAATGAACTGGTAAAACTTTATATGAGATAAGAAAAGCTGAGATGGCATGATCGTTGAGCAGCCTGTCAGGTGTGTAACAGTAATGAGGTAACCCCAGCCCAGGTGAGCGGATCTGGGATCAACTGTTGGTTACATGCAGCCAGACACCTCTGCTCTTTCTTCCTTCCTTAAGGACTCTATTAGCTGCCTGCCTTGCTGACATTGGATAATGAGACGGGCAAGCCAGGAAGTGAAGAGGTTACCTTTCTCTCCTCCACCTCCAGCTCATATATTGACAAACGTTCAATAAGACTAATAAACAGCCTGTCAGTATTCTGCTATGTGGCCGCTACACTAAAGTGGGATTCTGGATGGTGTTGTTGTTGCTGGTGATGAGCCAGATGTGTACAGTACATACTCCAGAGCATGACTCAATCTGTCGGTGAGAAGCCAGCCAGCGCCCTGCTAATCTGCCTTAAGCCCTCATGGGCTAGCTGCTGCTGCTGACGACGGTGAGGGGAAGATGGGGACGACCTCCGGCAGTGAAGCCAAAGGGACTGACGTAGCCGTGTGGAGAGTAGTGGAGGCGGTAGGAGGGTGGTGTCTAGGGCATTGCCTAGGGTACACGCCTCTAATCAGCAGGCTAATGGCTGAAGAGATGAGAGGGGGGAGAAACATGGAGACACATTGGGATACAGGATACTATAGCAGCTGGTCAAAGGGATTTAGAGATGGAGAGAGAGATGAAGACAGGAAGATGGAGAGATGAGTTGGAGAGATGGAGTCAGGGAGATTTTAGAGATGGAGTTAGAGGGATGGAGAAAGGGAGTCGGAGAGATAGAGACAGAGACAGGTAGATGGAGAGATGGATACTGGAAGATGGTGAGATGTGTCAGAGAGATGGAGAGATGGAGACAGGGAGATGGAGAGATGGATACTGGAAGATGGTGAGATGGTGTCAGAGAGATGGAGAGATGGAGACAGGGAGATGGAGAGCTGGAGACAGAAAGATGGAGACAGAGAGGTGGAGACAGGGAGATGGAGACAGGGAGATGGAGAGCTGGATAGATGGAGAGATGGAGACAGGGAGATAGAGACAGGAAGATGGAGAGCTGGAGACAGGAAGATGGAGACAGGGAGACGGAGAGATGGAGAGATGGAGAGATGGAGAGATGGAGAGATGGAGAGATGGAGAGATGGAGACAGGGAAATGGAGAGCTGGAGACAGGAAGATGGATACAGGAAGATGGAGACAGGGAGAGGGAGAGACAGGTAGGTTAGTTTATCAACGTATGATCTGGTCATCTCACTGCAAACATACCATTAAAATAATATCCTCACAATTTAATAAGAAAAATAACATCTCTCAGATATTGAGTTTTGTTTTTTACTCTTCAGCCAGACCTCAAAGACATGTGGCTCTGATGTACAGTAGCTGCCTTTCTCACTGTCTGAACACAACACCCACATTTCAACAGTCTGAAGAACATGCATGCCAGCTTTAAAAATATGGTTGTATAATAGAAATGGAATCAAATCCTTTCTAGTAGAACTCTTCTTCTGTTCTACAGTAAACTTGTGATCTTTCATCAGAGGGAAAAAGCCTTGAGTAATGCAGCATTTGTAGGTGAGGTTAAAGGTCTAAGGTCAGTTAATAAAGACAAGCAGAGATGGCGAGAGAGAGATGTGGAGAGACAGCCAGCAGGACTGTTGTACTGCCGTTTTGACTTTGACTGTGTCACTGGGGAGTAGATAGTACGGACGTTTTTACTTTGAATGTGTCACTGGGGAGTAGATAGTACTGCTGTTTTTACTTTGAATGTGTCACCGTGGAGTAGATAGTACTGACGTTTTTACTTTGAATGTGTCACTGGGGAGTAGATAGTACTGCCGTTTTTACTTTGAATGTGTCACTGGGGAGTAGATAGTACTGCCGGTTTTTACTTTGAATGTGTCACTGGGGAGTAGATAGTACTGCTGTTTATACTTTGACTGTGTCACTGGGGACTAGATAGTACTGCTGTTTATACTTTGACTGTGTCATCTGGGGAATAGATAGTACTGCTGTTTATACTTTGACTGTGTCATCTGGGGAATAGATAGTACTGCTGTTTATACTTTGACTGTGTCATCTGGGGAGTAGATAGTACTGCTGTTTATACTTTGACTGTGTCATCTGGGGAATAGATAGTACTGCTGTTTATACTTTGACTGTGTCATCTGGGGAATAGATAGTACTGCTGTTTATACTTTGACTGTGTCATCTGGGGAATAGATAGTACTGCTGTTTATACTTTGACTGTGTCATCTGGGGAGTAGATAGTACTGCTGTTTATACTTTGACTGTGTCATCTGGGGAGTAGGTCTGGAGGTATTACTATAGTGATGATTGCTACAACACACCATTATAGTGTGTGCTAGTCTCTGTTGTCAGCTGTCCTTTCATGCTAACACCAACCTTGTGCTTCAAGGTTTCTGTGAGGGCAGGTCCAGGTACTCCTTGACTTAGATAGGAAGGTCATTAAATACACTCAGTGGAAGACAGACTGTGCATTAGTGCTTCTATGTACCTGAGGGGACAAACAAACATAGGTTTTAGGAGAACATGGCCAGGGACATTAGGTCTATTGGGCCCTGAATAGGGTTAGGAAATAGACAAAATAGGAGCTTTTCCTTTTTATTGGAGGTGTGCAATCACTACTTATCTACTAATTGTATAAAAGCTTCTCTTACTGAGTCCTCTTCTGACTGCACCTCTATACTGCTCATGTTTCTCTCTATTAGAAGGGTAATAATGTGGACTTCACAAACCCACACTCATATGGAGTACATTGTGATTGTAGGTGCTTGCGCGTGTACACATGTTTTTTTGCATGCTTTGGGGAGGGGGGGGGGGGGGGGCCGGAGCAGGTCTGCTCTCTCGTGTGTATGATTCGGTTGCCGGAGCAACCCGTCCTGGCTAGAAAGGCATGTTGTTTAATTTAGGCGAGGTGTAATGAATGCATAGAAGAAGAAAAATGAGAGAATCAAACCTCCACGTTAGCGGCCAGCCTATCGGAGAAGAGCAGCAGCCTTTATTCGGTCTCCCTGCTCCAGCTTGCGGGGGGGAGGGGTTCCCGAGTAACAGGAGGGAGGGAATCGGGAGTGCGGAGAGAGAGAGAGAGCAAATGAAAAAGAGATTGAGTGAGAGAGAGCATAGGGGAGGGAGGAGGGAGAGGCTAAGCCCCTCAGTTCTGGGAGCTTTTGGTGTGACAACCCATAGAGACACAGCTTGTCCAGCAGGTGACTTAAGACACTGATCAGAGTGGAGAATCTTTGACATCTGCTTTTTAACTGATCTCTGGTAGACACTTAACCGAGAGCAACGTCGCCTGCAGCCACCTCGCAGTGAGTCACTTACTTTGCTTCTACTCTTGTGACGCGGGGGTTGGTTTAAATTAGTACCTACTGTTCTGTACTGATGCCCCTTCACAGTGTAAGATCATGGTTGAATTTGTTATGCAATCTGTGCTGTGTTGTTGGAGGTGGGTGAAGGAAGCCCTGTTGGGCTCTCGCTGCATTGTAACTGATATACTGGAGGTTTGGGTGAAGGGTTCCAGCAGCCGGCCGGCAGGTAGGTGCTACTGGCATATGTAGCGTGTCAGGGGCAACGCGATGTTGTTCCATTAATGAGGAGGAGAGGGGACAGGAGCCCCCACCCCCGCTCCGATGTCTTTGTTATTGATGTGCTCTGGCAGATTGGGCATGGTGAACGGAACACTGGCTTTCCTGCTCTTGTAAACATGTCACAGTGAAATAATTACTCATCTACATATATTTTACTCGAGTGTAAACACATACACGTACAGTGTGTGGCTTAATTGAATTTCTCTCAACACCAGCAACATGACCTATTCTCCTCAGATAGTTATGCATATGCCCTCTTCCTGTGTGGATTTGTGTAATTATTTCCTACCTTATTGGGTTAAGGTTGGGGTTAGGAGTAGCGGGGTTACGTTCATGGTTAGAAGTAAGAGTTAGGGTGATGTTTCAGCATGAAAGTTCTAGTTTAGTGATAGAAATGTGAGCCATGAAAGTCCTGAAAACATGGTGTGTATTTTTTTTTCTTTTCGCGTTTATACATGCATTTGCGTGGTCATGTGGACGTGTGTGCACGGGCTTGAGCTAGCTGAAGTGCGTGTGTTTCCGTGTACGTGTCAGGTCTAATTATCTGCTGGACAGCTTATTCATGTCCCGCTGTCTCATGGGACACACTAGAGTGGCCCGCCTCATTGAGTTCAATGGGGAACACTGGTTTCCACTTCATCTGGCCAGGAGACGAACGCTGTCCAACAGGAGGCTTCTAGTAAGGGGAGGACTGCTCTACAGCCATTCAGTTACTTAGTTCAGTCAGACACCAACCGTGTTACAAGAACCCCAGGGTTTTTCAGAGAAGGGCCAAATGCAGTAGGAAGTACAGCAACAGAATAAGTCAATTCAGTTTAGTCGGTCAATCAGTTCATTTCAGCTGGTCATTCTGTATATTCAGTCAGATAGTCAACGACATTGGCCAGTCATTTCGGTTCAGTTCTGTCCATCAGTCAGATAGTCTGTCACTCAGCCAGACACCGCAAATGAGAGGAGGACTTTACAAACAGGTGGATACCTCCCCTCCAGGGCTTTATGATTCATACATCCCACTGTGTATTCTGTTTCAAACTGAAATGCTTTACAGCAGCTGGGAATCAGCTTTATTCAGCCTCAATAACCAACTGCCCTGTAGCGTTACACAACAAACTGGCCAGTGTTACCTAGTGGTGATTTGTATTGTAACATTTATAGAGTGAAATGAACACTTAGTTGTGTAAATAACATATTTAGTTTTATTAACCAGTGCTGAGTAAGCGAGTGAAGTAAGCGATGTTTTACTGTCAGTAGTAAATGAATCCCCATCAAATCCACACACATAATTATTATTTCCAAGCATGTTCTGCTGTGTATTTCCTGTACATTGCTTTATAAATACATATACAGGTCTACTAATACTACTACACACTTTCACCTATTTGAAAATGTCATTTGTAAGATTTTTTCAATATAGGCTGTAGAAAGTCATTTGCAATTTCAATTAAATCCACCTGACAATACAGAACAAATATACAACAATGTGCTTAAACTGAAATATATTAATTGATAAAAAAATAATTATTTGATAAAATTATTAAAAAAGGAATAATCTTTGTAAATGATATTATAAATGAAACTGGGGAAGTGATTTAATCAGCTAATAAAGATATATGGAAATGCTGGTTCTATCCAAATGTTCAATCAACTAATTAAAGCATTACCACGTAAATGGAAGAGGAAAGTGGAGAAGGGAAAAGTAAAGAACTTGTCTGTCGACCCTGCATAAAAAATTATAAGTGGTTAAAGAAAATAGAGTAAGGATTTGAGGGACTTTGACAAGGGCCAATTGTGATGGCTAGACGACTGGGCCAGAGCATCTGTAAAACGTCAGCTCTTGTGGGGTGTTCCTGGTATGTAGTGGTCAGTATCTATCAAAAGTGGTCCAAGGAAGAAAAAGTAGTGAACCGGCGACAGGTCATGGGTGGCCAAGTCTCAGTGATGCACATTGGGAGCGAAAGGCTGGCCCTTGTGGTCTGATCCAACAGATGAGCTACTGTAGCTCAAATTGCTGAAAAAGGTAATGCTAATTCTGATAGAAAGGTGTAAGAACACAGTGCATCACAGTTTGTTGTGTATGGGGCTGCTGTTTTTGGTGGCAAAAGGGGGACCTACACAATATTAGGCAGATGGTCATAATGCTATGGCTGATCAGTGTATTTCTTACATGTAAAGTCATATATAGTTATCAAAAAATTAGCACAAAATGGAAAAAAAACTGTAACAATGAAAAAACCTGTGGTTGTTCTGTAAGTAAATAATACATTGTACCCACAGTACGTAACACTACAAGTTCCCATCTTCTTGGTGGCCATCACAAACATTCCATGTCATAAATATTTATGGAATATATATGTATGTCTGACAGATCTTAAAAAATTGAATGGATAATTTTGCATGTGAAGGCTCACACAATGACAGAATGTTTAGATTTAGAAGAGTATGACAATTGTACCGTACTTACACTTTTGCACACATGTGCCAAAACATGTGCAATTTGCACATGAATAAAAAATTTAATGAATAAAGTTTTCAAATCTGGTGTGAACAAGAATCTTATTGTTCAGAGATTTGAACTGTTTTCTTTTTAAAATAATAATTTTAATTTGAGAATTGAGCCAAAGCGATTGAGAAAAACTGTAAAAGAATAAGGAATTAAACACTGGTGTGACAAGATAAAAGTTATTGTTTTGAAAAAAGATTCTCATTTGATATTTTAGTCAAAGCCATTGAGAAACACTGTAAGTACCAGTAAAGTATTACTTCTATTACTGAAAAAGTGTAAGAGCATCAGCACAAATTACGTTGTTAATTTTTGTGTGGACATGTGGTGTTAAATTAAACATTGTCAGTGTTGACTAAACATGAGAGAATTAATGGTGTACTAGCGCATTCATTTCATCATTGTAGAGGCTGATAATCTTTATTTATACTTCATTTCATGTCTAATTAAACATTAATTCAAGTTTAACAGCAGGATAGATTTAGTCAATATTTTAGCGAATCTCTGCGGATCGGAGGTGGTGCCTGGTGACTTTCTTTACAGGAAAGGCATTGTTTCTTTTCTGGTTCCCGTGGAGAGTGCTGCCACGCTACCGAGGGAGAGAAGATTCACTGTCAGGCAGAAAGAAACAAAGAACCAAATGGAGAGGATGTAGCGGTATTCTGTATATATTTTGAGTGTTGCTGATGTAGACAGCCGCTCCTGGTTTTGTTATTGAATGTGTCTGACGGTATCTATGATTCCCTGATGACAAGCTCTCTCAGCATTGTAAAAGTTGTTCTTCGGGCACCTTGGACTCAAGTCTATTTTAGTCTCTCCGGGCAATCCATACTGCTTTCAATATCAAGCTGAACAGCACTGAAAATGAATTGCCTACCCATGTGAAATTAACACATTAATTAAATGATAGTAAATTGAGGCCTGACACAGCGCATAGCTAGTACTTTTAGAGAGAGCACTGTTGTAAACGCGTTGCTCAGTAGTGCAACATGGACAGTGCGTGGCAGTCCATGGACAGTATGTGGCTTCTCCTGGGTTGGAAACGATAAGAGAGCTACGTCCTGGTCGCGCATTTTTAAAGAGGGATGTAGGCTGGCAGTGTCCTTGCCTGCATCACTGAAGGGTCACTTCACTCAAGAAACCCTCTGGCTTAATGGAGTATAAATCACACTGAGAGAAAATATTATTCATGTGTATATGGGTTGCATTAGTTCACACCCTTCTGTGCGCATTTTATATTTTAAGGTCTCATTATCTTATGATGGTGACATTGTGACAGTACTAATAAGTTATTAGATATCATCATTGGCCTTCTGAAATATATGGTACTGAGTTTGACATTGCTCTGAAACATCAATGGGCTAACATGACGCAAATGGATATGTGTTGACTTATAGACTTAAAAAGATCTTGATAATCTGACAGAGTTTTGTTAGTGGTTTGTTATGGCTTGTCGCGTATTACTCAGCCACAGTGCTTACCATCAGCTAAAAACAAACAGTGCCACCCAAAGCTGTCTTAAGAAGTCTTAAAATGGAATGCTATTTAGTACCTGGGAGAAGCTTTTCCAAGGGCAGGTTTTGTTGCAGATATATTCCACAACATACTCCACATTCAAGGTTAATGACATGTGAATTTCGTCAGCCCTGACTAACAAGCAGGTGTCATGGAGGATGTGAAGCTAATCCGTTCGCTCAGGAGGGTGGAGTGCAAGCAGCCCAATCTAGAGAGTCATGACATGCAGCTCAGATAGGGTGTCTACTGCTGTTTGATGGATGATCCCTGGGAGATGAGACCTGGGCACCATGCTCTATCACTATTGGATGAAAATGTCTCAAATTAAAGGTCATGGGCTCTCTAAAGACACTTTCTAATATTTCTAGGTTGATTTTTACTCTTGACTTCAGCCAATCTCTCACAGCACATTGTGTTTCTTCAGGATGGGGTAGATTGTGATCAGCACTTTCTTTTCCTCCAGTTCCTGAATGCACCAATATGTTGACGAACATATTCTCAAGTATCAAGTTACCTCAGTTTAAATCTTTAATGGTTATGGTTTTTCCAATTTATTCGAAGTCAAGAACAACTGTTACAGTATAAGCCCAGCAACCATTTGTAATAGAATATATTTTCTTCCAGTGACAGTCACCATCTATTATCTAATAATACTCTTCTCTCAAAACAGTAGGAGAAGAAGCGATCAGATAGGAGAAAGGTTAGATTACTCCATGTCCTCAGCATCAGTTTACTGTTTACACTGTAGGGCATTGCTATGCTTCCCAGAATGGCTTCATTCTGCAGTCTTTCCCCAACAGATGTGTATTGTATTGTGCTTGACGTTGTAATTGATGCTAACCACTAAATCAGGGACCCAGAGGCACCCAGCTACGTTGCGTATTCCTCTTGTCTCCCCTAATGACCTCAGTCTGGTGTGAGGGGCAAATCTGTCTGACTTTCCTGTTCCTCTGTGGTTTTAGGAAACAGGATGGGGCGGTGCCTCGGATCTCTACCACACTAGATCCACCGCTGTTTCTACCACCGCTGCCCCCGGACATCAACCAATCATCACTCAAGGTAGGAGGGGAAGGTGTGGATGGCTACAGGGAGGTGTGGAAGGTTACAGGGAGGTGTGGAGGGTTACAGGGAGGTGTGGATGGTTACAGGGAGGTGTGGA
>JACXGM010040176.1:0-10388 GCA_016801145.1 Umbra pygmaea
GGTGCGGGTGGATGGTGGACAGTTGATGAGTTTTGTGATGTGGTTGCGGATGAATTAATAGCTCGGCCGCGCATCTCTATTGTGCACAACACATGGAAACAGGTGCCCACAAATACAGGTATGAATAGGAAAATCCACCTGGCTCAAAAATCTGAGGGGGCACGTGCCCCCTTAGTTTCAATGGGCATGACGCCTCTGTATATATATATATATTAGATTTTGTATGAGTGGAATGAGTAACCATGCCACAACTAATGAACTAAGTTTTATGACTTAAACTCATGTGTTTTCTATGATGTTCATGTGATATTTGTAGGATTTTGATTGATGATCTCACAAAATGAACTGCCCTTTCAATAAGAATCTATTATTCTTGATTGGGATTTGCAGGACTCAAGTCAGTATTACAGAATTCTGTTTTGAAGTAAATCTCAGTTATTTACCAAGCTAACAAGTGCCTGTGAAATCAATCTTGATTAATTACATTCTAAAAAATGCACCTGATAAATGTAAAGTGAGTTGATTATTTCAATTTTTTTTATAAAGCTCATCTCACATCAGCAGTTGTCACAAACAACCAGCCTAAAACACAAAATAGCAAGTGACAATGCAAAATTGAAGCACAGTGGCTAGGAATAACTAGTATTTCGTTTCCCAGGAAGAAATTTAGAGGATCTGGACTCAGTGGGGTGGCCATTCCTCTTCTGGCTGTGCCGGGTGTAAAGTTGAAGAGTGCGTATCCAATTAAGGACAAGTTGTCGAGTTAAGTTCCTGTGAGTAACCCTGGGGCCTGATCCACCAGATATACAGGAACAAGGAGGGCTGTAGTTTGTGACAGTGGCTTTGGACAAGATCGTCATCAAGCCGGGTAGATCGGTGTTGTGTTCCAAGGACTACGTTCATCCCAAGGTCATTGTCCTAGGATTCTACAGGACACCAGAAAGATTACATGGGTTGTGCCATAAATCAATAGTAACTCAGTGTAGAATGCAGATTGATACCCATTCTACAGCCAAACAAAGGAATTCTGTACTATAGTAAACTAGTTCCAATCCAAAAGGGTTGTAGAGCCATAATCGCTGCAAGCGTTTGGGCATAAGTATGATGCAAAGTAAATCTGACAGGCAAGCATAAACAGGTTCTATATGATGGAGCTCCGCCCCATAGGGGGAGCTCTAGCTCCTAGTGGTATATCCCTCCTGCATAGCAGGATGCATCAGAAAAATTTGCATATACGCCACATCCTACAGGTGACCGCACGTCAGCTTTATAAGGGCCCCAGGTCCGCCATTACATTCTCCCTTTTTCTTCAGCCACACCTGGTTCGAAGCTGCATCTAAAACGACGACGTTTGTGTATACCCAGGTCTACCCGGATTATTATGTATTTTCCAGTTGGCGTATTTGACAGGGTGTGCCATTGCCTTGCAGAAGGATGGGGAATCCCACGGTTCTGCGTGGTGTGTCTGGGAGATGAACAAGCGAGGGACGCGTTGCTCGCTAACCCTGCATGCTCGGTCTGTGCCGACATGCCTCCTAACTTTGTGCTGGGGGGAGGCCTTCTTCGCTGAACCTTCTCCAATGGAGGAGGCTGTCAAAGTTTTTGGCCTTAGCCAGTGGGACCATGTGCTAGAGCTGACACTTCTTCTTCCTCTTCAGGCAAGGAGGAGGAGGATGTTGACTCCGAATTCGAGGAAGGTGGAGCGAACCTGTTCTGCCCTCTCTCCGTCGAGACCTGCCTTCCTTCATGTGGACCGCCGCTGACAGGCTTGTTTTTCCCTACCCGCCAGCTACGAAGGAGGAAACAAAGAGGTCGTGGCAGACCAAAATATATGTTCAGCCCTCTGGCTCTAAGGAACCGCCACCTCCTTCCATGGTGGGCCTGGCTGACTACCTGGAAGAGTCCTTGTCGGCCCCGTTCCAGTTCCGCTCCTGTGAAGGCCTACCTGGCTTTCACTGACGTCGCTGGGAGGGAAGAAGCGGTCCGTCGTGGTATTCTCCACCTCGAGCAATCCCTGGCCGCCCAGCGATTCGACAGCCTGGTCGACCACCAAGAAGCCCGCATTTCTCTGAGCCACCGGATAAACCTCTCGCCGCGCTGACAGAGAAAACTTATGTGTTGGGCACGCAGAGCGGCCTCCAACATCGCCATGCAGTCTTCGGCCCTGGCATCTCTCACTCTGAGTAGAACTTTGTTCACTCCAGCTGAGATCCTGGAGGTAGGAAAGGTGTCAAATGGCCTAAGCTGTCGCTATCTGTCCCGGCCGCAATATGGCTACTTTAGTGGTGTCTCACCAGCTCGCAGTAAAGCCATCGCCCGCCTGCCTGGAACACCTCCATGCTGCCAACTAATAAAAGGAGGAAGCAGTGCCATTTTGGGGAGAGGTGCCCTAACCCGGACCTCCAACCCCATTCTGGGTGGAGACGTAGTTGGTAAAAGTAAAGTTATTTTATTCTTCATCTCCTGTGCCTCCTTGTTTTACAACGGCAGCCCTTGGCTATCCCGCTTTTCAAGGTGTTGCTAGGCTACCTCAACCCCATGCGATTGCCAGCTCTGACCCTACTTGTTCTCTCCCCATCGGAGTGTCACAGCAGTCTGGCAGCGCACCCTCGCATAGCCAGGTTATGTTGAGCGCTGTTCCGCACGAGTTTGAGGGAGCCTTCTATCCTTACCATGGTAACTACTTCCTTTGAGAAGGTTTTCTGTCGGTATGGTTAGTCATGGTTTTGATATTGTGCCTGTTACTGAAGAGTCTCACTCTTTGAGTGTTAGGCTTACCCTTTGGGGTTGAATTAACTTGTGGTGAGCTCTCTTCCACACAGTCACCTATAGGATGTGACGTATATGCTCATTTTTCAGATGCATCCCGCTCCACTCATAGAACTGGAGTTACAATAACTCTGGTAACTATCGTTACCACGCAGCCCTAACGCATTTTTTAAAAACCCAGAGAACTAGTTCTAGACCCCACCAAAGAGATGAGTCTTAAGTCATTTAAAAAAAAAATCTAGACTGAATCTGCGCTTCTGAAATGTATTGTCAAATCATTCCACAGTAATAGGGCTCTGAGAGAAAGCCCTACCACACGTAGGTTTGTTTTAAAATCCTACGTACAATAAGGATGCCTTCATTTTTTGACCGTAGTGTGTACAGTAGGTCTGTATGGCAGGACCAATTCAGAGAGATGAGAATGGGCTAAAATTTTTATTTAACTGACTCAGAAAAGTAAAAAATTGTAAATACTCTTTTAGAGGGTGGCAGCACTCTTGATAATTCTAAGAAATTGGGACATGATTATAGAAGCATCAACCGTTATGTTGCAAATAGTTAACCGGTTCGCAAGAAATGTGTTAAGAAAAAAAGCGAATTAACTGATTGAGCAAAGACTCAAACATGAAGCTACCAGGAACCCATTATCCTCCAGTGCTGTCATTCCAAAACTACAACCTATCTGGAGTGCCTAGAAGTACAATGTGTTCAGAGCTCAGAGACATGGTCAAGGTAAGAAAGGCTGAAACCTGACTGCCACTGAACAAGACAAGTTGAAACGTCAAGACTGGGCCAATAAATATCTGAAGACAGATTTTTCAAAGGTTTTATGGACTGATGAGATTAGAGTGACTCTTTATGGACTATATGGATGGGCCTGTGGCTGGATCAGTAACGTGCACAGAGCTCCACTTCAACTCAGATGCCAGCAAGTTGGTGGGGTACTGGTATGGGCTGGTATTATTAAAGATGAGCTAGATGGACCGTTTCGGATTGAAGATGAACTCGAACTCAACTCCCAAACCTACTGCCAGTTTTTAGAAGACACTTCAAGAGTGGTACAGGATAAAGTCTCCCTCTTTCAAGAAGACCATGATTTTTATGGAAGACAATGTTCTATCGCATGCATCAAAGTTCTCCACTGCATCAAAGTTCTCCACTGCGTGGCTACCCACTTCCCCACATGACCTAAACCCTATTGAGAACTTGTGGTCTCTTCTTAAATGGTTGATTTACATTGATGGATAACAGTTCACTCTGAACAGTGTCTGGGAGGCTGTGGTTGCTGCTACACAAAAAGTTGATCGTCAACAGATCAAGAAACTGACTGGAAGGCTTGTGACTGTTATTGAAAGGGTGGCTATATTTGCCATTGTTTTGAAATGTTTATTTGTAAATTTTTATTTGTTTGTTTATTACTCTCACTTTAACAGATGAAAATCAACAAGTGAGATTTAAAACTTTTACTTTTTCATTTAGATGCATAATTACTCTGCACACTAATAGTTGCCCAACAATTGTGCACTGTTACGTCCCCCAGTCTAAGTGTATGTGGATTTTTGTATGCCCTGTTCTGTGTTGGTGTTCTGTGTGTTGTTTAGTTCAGTTTGTCTGTTCCACACAGTTGGTACTGATCAACCACTAATCAACCACTTATCAATGACTTTCATAATCCAGATCACCTGGTTCCAGTCATTAAATTACTCCTGCCTCTCTAACTGGTAGTCATTCTGGGAGTTGTTGTATTTCATCCAATTTCACCCAAACTACATTTTCTGGCTTTTCTTGAACCAGAAGGCACCAACTTATAAACTTTATAACATTTCTAATACATAAAAGACCCATTTGAAATATATATTAATCTGTCCAGCGGTGAAGTATTCCTTTAACAGCTATACCGTCATATAAAATGTGCCATTTTGTGTGTGTCTCTCTCTCTGCCTGTAAGGTTGCTCTCTGTGTTTGGTGCAAGGCTGTGGTTTAGTAGGATATAGTTGTATCCTGTATATGTGTTTTGAGTGAGAGCTTTGTTTAGTAGTGTGTGAGTGATGAGCCTATTTAGTGTGTTAATTGTTAGTAATCAGTTATGTGTTGAGTCTGCACTGTGTTGGTTGTCATTAACCCTATGTTTCTTTTGTTCACTGGGAGTTGGGGTAGTTTAGAGCTGCTCCGGAGTATACATCACCCATAGGGATACTCCCTTGTTGAAGCACACTAGTTTGGCCTGGGCAGACCACCAACTGTATGTTTGGTTAGGGCCATTGACTGTATATACTACTGGACGGAACATGTTTGACATCACCCATTGGTTTGTGGAGATCTGATTTGAGTCATCGAGTTTGCATTATGAAAATGTTTATTGAGGTAATAAATGTTCAAAGTGAGAAGTGGCTCAGTTTCTCATAGACTTCTACAGACCTCCTGTTGCAACCGCATGTCGCCCCCTGCTGGAATTCAGATAGAATGTAGGTTTAAGGCACTTCCGCATTTGCATCACTTTGCCAAACCGGATGCTAGCCCTGTGGTAAGGGTGCCTTGTTCGTGTGCCAGGTTAGTGTTGTGTATTTGTGTTGGGAGATGTTAGGGGGAAGGACTTTTTGTTCATTTCTTTGCTTTGGTCCCTTCCAGGTTACCCTTCTCCCTAAACTATTTGCCGTGGCAAAATAAAGCCCTGTTTATACAGTAACATTTGTGTCTGTCCTTACTCGAACATAGCTCTTTTGCTGACTACTGGGGGTCCTTGAGCAGTGGGGAGTCTAGTCCTTTTGTAAGGAGCTAGATTATAACATGCACATTTTGTACCCCTGAAAGGGGGAATATGAGAAGATACACATGGAGAAAAGGTGTTGTTCATTTCCAGTCAGTGTATTGAGGACTGCCATCCAGAGGGCAAAGGCAGCAGCCTGTGCAGCCAGGGCCACAATGAGAGCGGCCGATGTTATGGGAAGGATGGCAAGGGCTGCCATGGCAGCGGCGATAGAGGTGAGAGAGGACAGCGCAGGCGCTGAAAAGGCTGCAAGAGCCCACAGCAGCAGACCCGTCCAGAGCCCGCCACAGCTGCTTAACAGCTCTTGCCCACCACAGCAGCTGACCAGCCTAAAGAGCCCGCCACAGCTGCTGTCCTGTCTCTGGGAATGTGGTAGTATTTTTATAAGAATGGATGATTTTCATAAGAGAGGCATTGTACTTTGTATCAAAATGTTTGATCACACACAAAAACAATAAGTATGGCAGACATTATACTTATCAATTTACTATAAGAACATCTTATATTAGAATGGTATTAGAAATGTTTCAAGTCACAATGAAATGCATTGAAATACTATTGAGCCTGGGGAGCCTGCAGGCCCGGTTCTGGATGTGCCACCAATATTTCCTAATAAAGGCATCTTAGAGTATGCTTACACAAAATTTGCATAAAGGGATGATCAATTATGTCATGGGATGAAAGAGTAAAAGATAATTGTGGAGAAGTTATAGGCCCATCCAGGACCTCCTAAAAAATTAGCATATAGGGAGTGCCAGATGATGTAATGGTCAATATTGTTGTGGGAAGAAATGGTAAATTGTATATACTCTCTGTACAGTGAAGTGGAGACATTGATGCTGCTGCCACGACCCAGAAACATTTCACAGTCACATAGAGAGGTAACAGGGAACATAATCTGTGACAGTCCACACTGGCATGTCATCTGTGTTTTTGATCATGGATAACATGGATGATTCACTTGCTCAGGCCCTAGATCAGGGGTCTCAAACTGGTTCCACAAAGGGCCTAATGTATGCTGGTTTTTGGTCTTTCCTTTCAATTAGAGCCCAATTAAGAACTAGACTGCCATGTGAAGGAAGATCAACCAATTAGTGACCTAATGCAGTGTTTTTCAAACTTCTTGTTCAGTGCCCCCCATTTTCAAAATGACAAATCATTGTGAGCCAAATATCATGAAAAAACATGCTACTAACCGCACTTCTCAAGAGAGTGTCCCTAATAAAATGAGTAAGAGATTCCTCACTCATAAACTCCTTAATAAAGGGTTTAAGGCGCCATCGTCTTCATTTTCGAGAAGTACGATGGGGCTCTGATAATTTCGCCCTGCACGCTCTGTCTGTCCCCCCTCACAAACATCACTCCTTGAGAGCGTTTAACACGCTGTCTATTTTTCCCACGAAGGGGGGGCCTCCCCCAGCGGGAATGCAAACAGCACGTTGGACATGACAGAGGTATTACCGGAAAAATTATCCTCAGGCACGTTACCCTCAGGGCAGCTACAACACGCTATGCCCTTTTCACATGCCCCCCCTTAAGTTCTTCCCCCCCTGATCAGGTTAAGAGCAGCGGCAGCAGGACCCTAGCTAGTTTTCCAACTCTCACCCACTCTCTCTATTCTTCTCAGAGTGTCTAGTGAGGTGTTTCATCCCCAAATGGCTATTTGTGTTAAATTCGGTGGGGCCATTTCCTTCAGTGTCGACGCCCTCCACGTGTTGCAAAAAAATCAGGCAAAGCCGCGTGATCTCACAGACACAGAGGGTTTCCTTGGAGGGCAAAATTTCATAATTTATACAGAGATCAGCAATTTTGCTGATTTCTCCCAGAGATGAGGAGAGAAGGGTTTACTCCCTTTACTTCCTTTTACCAAAGAAGTCCGGGGGAATGACATCTATTCGAGCCCACAACGGATCTGTCTGCCAAGAGAGTTTTCGCATGCTGATGGTAAAACACTCGATAGAGTGAGTCCAGCAGGGCAACTTCTTCACAAGCATAGACCTGAAAATCGCTTACTTTCATGTAGAGATTGCTCGAAGTCACTGGATTCTCCTCCTTTTTGCTTGCCAGGGAAAATATTACGGATACAGGAGAATGCCATTCAGATACGTTCTAGCCTTGGTCAGATCTCCAGAACAGGATATGTCTCGCTCAGCAGAGACAATGAAACACCTTATGACTCTGAGCTTCACCCTGAGTCTGGAAAAGAGCACGCTATGGCCTTTCCAGACAGCGATTTCAGGAAACAATCTCTCACTTAAGCGATCGTGTGCTACAGGGCCTCCAGGGTTGCGACAGCGAGACACTTTGTGAATAAAACGGAGGAGAGACTACACGGTCTGTGCCCAGTTAGGGCCCTGGCCCTCTACGTGGCCGGGACTGCGCCCATCAGGTCCTCACAGCAACTATTTGTCTATCACGGATCTGCGAGGGCTGGGGGCCCTTTGTCTAAGAGCCGTCTGGCTCACTGGCTGTGTGAGGGCACACTCCACGAGAGGTGTGGTAGCATCTGCTGCACTTTTCGGAGATGTGGGGGTGGAGAATATCTGGGAGGCTGCCTCTTGGGCGTTACCATCTCCGTTCATTAGATTTTAACTAATGGATGTCTACCCCGCTGACTTCGTTCACTCTGTCTTCCGCTCTGGGCTCCCCGATGGGGAGAACCGTTGAATTAGAGAGGGAGGATTGCTTTACACTTCGCTTTACTCCCTCTACTTATTCACATTCTCACAACAACTTGGTGCTATCACCAGTTTCAGGTTGTGGCTCCCTCTCACTCTTCCTGTGGCCATGGGTTACAGTGCGGTTTGTTGAGTTGGAATGGAATTCTATTTTCTCTCGTGAGGGAAAATAGAGGGAACTGGGTATTGGTATGCATTCAATTTTTGAAATTCCTCTCTCTCGGTTCCCAACACTGGTCTAGATTATTCCTTATTCTGGGATCGCTTTGTGATTATAGCAGATGGAGTGGTCGGGGGTACATTTGACGGCGTGTAGCTCTGCACTAAACCACTAGGAGCAGAGCTCCCCCTATCGGGTGGAGCTCCACGATATAGAACAATAGTTACCAGAGTTTTGTAACTCCAGTTGTATGAGTGGATTTTCCCCACGTCTGAAAGCCCCATAGGTTTTTCTGGCCTAATCACTCTTCTGATATTCGGCTTCAGTTTATCGGGAGGACGTTTTAGCGGGCTGATCCCCTTATATAGGGGTCACACTGTCACCCCATTGGTCAGTGACCGGTATACAAAAATGTTTTCAGATGCGTCCTGCTTCGCAGGAGGGGTAAACCACTAGGAGCAGAGATACACTCATAGAACTGGAGTTACAAAACTCAGGTAACTATCGAATTACATCATCCTACATACTGCTTTTTCTGCAGACCCTAGGTGTCCATGCAGACAATGTAAGACCAACCAATGACTTTCCTTATTTTACCTTTCCCTAAACACCAGGGCCGTGCACAGACCTTTTGAGGGGCATGTGTTGAAACTGAAAAGGGCACCCCCCTCCTTTTTTTTATATATATATTTATATTAACATTATTTAGTAAGCCTAAATAAAAAGAAGAAATAGTCATCTTCATGACAAATTCAATAACATAAAATAATAGTCTCAAAAGATTTAGAATAGATACACAACAAAAAGTCCAGTGTTAAATTAACATTTTCAGGTGTTGATTTAACACTGCAATTTTCGCTGTGTATACTCACTATTAATTACAACCATAAAAATAATAATGATAATAATATAGATATACAGGGTTTCAGGGCATCTTTCAACCTAATTATAACAGCAACCTTCTGTGAGTCATGTGCTTGAAGATGTTTATGACTGTGATCCACTGGTCTCTTATTCACTACACTTTCCCTAAAATAAGCCAGCAATGAAAAAATATATATAATAGTGTGAAAACTACAGTGGCAGTGAAAAGCATATTAGAATGATTTCTGAAGGATCACAAGACACTGACGAGTACTGAACTGGAGCAATAATGCTGAAAATTCAGCTTTGATGAAATAAATAAATTACATTTTAAAATATTCAAATAGAAAACAGTAATTTTAAATTGTAAAAATAGTTCACCATTTTACTGTTTTTGCTATATTTTGGATCAAATAAAAGAAGCCTTGGAGCAGAAGAGACTTCTTTTGAAAAAATGTAAAAATCTTACTGTCCAAAAACATTTGACTGACAGTGTATATGTATTTCAAGTTATATGTTACATTCTGCATGACAAAATATAAAGATTTCACAGTGATCTGATTCTGTAATGTCTTTTTAGTTACTACTACAACATTACTGTACTACATTTATACATGTGAAGACGAGCCGAGAGTACAGTACAAATTATCAGTCATTAAACAGTACTAATTATCTATCATTTTATTTCTCTGCCCTCCATGTTGTGTCTTTTTTGTTTGTTGTCTCCATTTGCTTTTTTGCTTGTTCTAATAATAAGCAGGCTGCATGTCCTTCTGTCTGATAAGTGTTTGCATCATTTTGTGAAGCGACCTTGGGTTCTTGAAAGGCGCTATAAAAAATAAACATATTATTATTATTATTATTACAGAATACTATACTGTAGCTAGAAAAATTAGCTAATATGTGCATATTAACAGCCTTGAATTAACCATTATTTAATATTACTACCCTAAGTCAAAGTCAAAGTGGTTTATTTATCATATGCATTGAACAACATACATCATCCTATGCAGAGAAATTCTTATTGACATGGCTCGGCGATTCTATGCAGTGGGCTTAAAAACAAGAATTACAACAATATAGAATTTTAAAATAGGAATGACAATAGTAATAATAGTAATAGTAATAATGATAATAATAAAACGCTCTG